>OMNM01006551.1:6155-22767 GCA_900302745.1 Parablennius parvicornis
ACGGGGGGGGGGGAAAGAGGGAGGATAGTGAAAAGAAATGGAGAAAGAAACAAGTGTTGCTGGAGGTCACAGGCTGGAATGTATGTTTTCAGTAGCTGAGCGCTGATCCTGATAAAACCTTGTGTGCGTGTGTGTGTGGTTTCTGTTGTGATTTCTCTGTTTGTTTAAGTTGGTTTTTGATAAAGAGTTTCATCCTTTTAGTGCATCGTCCAAGCAGTTTGTGTACTTTCCACTGCTTCAGGTCTGAGTTACAATATTTCTGTCCCCGTTTCTTTCTCTCCTCTTCTTTATGTCCTTCTTTGACCTACACACACACACACACACACACACACACACACACCCCTCCCGCACAGTCCTACCCGTTAGAATCGTTTTTTTTTTTTGTTTTTTTTCAGCGTAGTCACAGCAGCTTATTGCAGAAACACAGCAGAAGAGAACCACTTGGCACACTTAGTTTTTTTTTTTGTTTTTTTCTGATACATGCTTTTACTTTATTTCATATTTCGTATCTCCCTCCGTCTCCTTCAACTACCTACCTGCTCTCATACACGCACACTCATTCTTCTATTGTCTCACACACACATGCTCTCTCTTGTCTCTTTGGTGCACTCATTTGGATTGCTCAAGGATTTCGCTGGATAAACAGTGTGTTTGTGTTTGGCTGCGGCATTGTGTGTGTGCGCACGTATGTGTGTGTGTGTGTGTGTGAGGGAGGAAAACAGCAGTCGGGAACGTTGTTGTGATCTCGCTGCCACAGACGAAAGACTTCTGAAGCCAGACTAAACGACACCCAGCTGACTGATCTGGAAATGGATTTACTGCATCGAATCCACTCCTGAGATGAAACTTTTCCCTTCCTAGACCGCCGATGCTTTTTTTCTTCCCGTCTGTTTTTTTAAAAAAAAATTTTAATTAATTATTTTGCTAAACATCTCCATTCGGGTCTCGTCCACTTTCTGTGCCTGCGTAACATCAGACACCTGATTTGACCCGTTTACCACCCTCTGGCTCGGTGCATTGTAGGGAAAGCTTGGAGGACGTGAGGCTCCGCTTCTCCCAGGGGGTTTCTCTGCTTTCATCCTTCATCCTGCCGGCTTCATTTCTCCGTCTTTCTCCTTTGTGATCCACATTTTCTGTCTATATCTTCTGATCATTTTATTCTTTTTCAACTCTTCCTTTCATCCTGACCTCCCCTCGTCTCTTCTTATCTTTCTTATCTTGTCTTTTCCCTTCTTCTTCCTTCCTCCAGCGGTCACTCATCTTCCTCTCCCTCACTATGCTCTATTTTTCTACGCCCCTCTCTGCCCTACATTTTCGCAATTTCTTTTCCCACTGATGCCCATTTTTGTCTCTTGTCTCCCAGCTTTGTGATCTGTTTTGTCATCCGCTTTGGACACCATTGAGGATTTACAGAACTAAACTACTACGTCTTTTTTTTTTTAAATGGATCGTCTTTGATGTAATTGTGTAGATTTCTGCTCACCCAAGTGTTATTACCTAACCTGGAAGAACACACTGAAGCCTTATTTATGGCTGCGGAGCAGAGACCTCATGTGAGGTTCACTTCAAGGATTGATATACTGGATCAGTAACACTGCACTGATGTATAAAAGCCGATATTTATTAGGATTTTATCGGTCTGCAGGATGAGCGAATGGGCGAGGGAATCAGCTACAGGAGCCGAGCTCCATGTCTGTTTTTGGAAACATCCACACAACTGAAGTGTCGCTGAGCAAACTCTCTGAATTACCTCAAACTCCTTGAAGTGATCGAGCTAAAGACCTTCCTGATAGAGGATCATTGCACATCACATTGCACAATGGCAAAGGTGCTCGGCTGCGTGACTTGGATGGACTAATTACCGTCACCAGGTTGCTCCCTCTAGTCGTGAATCAACGTGATTCAGTTGTACCAGGGTCCATTTTTGTCTCGTGATCAGTCAATTAATTTTTTTTACCACTTACAGGATATTCAGGTTTAAATGACTTTGGTTTCTGTACTTTTGTTGGTTATTCGATATATGTGCATAAAAAAAATCCAGATTTTCAGGACAACGCAGTGAAAGGCAGATGTTTGCGTCAGTCTTACTTACAGTTGAAACGACCCGGAGCTTCTCTTTTAGTTGGACGTGCACCTTATGTTTCATATCGAGTCTGCTACAGAATAGACAGTTATGGACTTGTGTTTTTTAAGCTTGCTGACAACAAGGGTTATTTGACATCCTATATTTCCTTTTATTGAGTTACCTGCTGCTTTTTTGGAGGCAATTGTGAACTGCATTGACTTTTTTTTTTTTTTTTTTTTCTTTACGATCGATCCACCCGGGATCAGTGAGAGCCCTGTTATCACGACATCAATTCTTGTTTCTTTTATTAGGTTTTTGGGTCACATTTTCAAATATCACTTTAGTTGGCTTCACCTGATCTCTATCATCGACTCGACCTCGACTGGAGTCATCCCACAAGGATGTGTTTGTGCTTGTAAGAAGCCAGATTAAGGACTTGTCCTCGACCCTCGGTTCTATGTCGGAGCCAGCAGTTTTGTCTGGACTCAGTGGCCAGACCTGGAACCGTTCCGCCTACAGAACAAATGGAGAACAGCGGCTGCATCCCACTGTGCTGGAGCAAGGGGGCCTGCATCTACGCACAGCACCCTTTACCAAGTATGTACTCAAAATAGCATCCGTAAAGTAATGTAATATGACCCCACATGCAAACGGAGGAGGTATTAGGTTCACTTCTATCTCCAGATTAGAGATTCACTCATTGCCAGTTCATCAGCTGCATATCTGATCAAACATGAGCCGGACAAACAGCTCTGCTATAAACCATCAGCTTCAGAGATTTTCACTTTAACCATATGTTCATACATTAGGTTATAGTCTGCATTTTGTTGAGCTGGACTGGATTATGTTGAGAGATTCATCTAATAATCTGTCCTTTGTGTATGTTTAATGGAGTGGCAAAAATATTAGAAAGCCCTCACTATATTGTGCTGTCCATCTCAACATCATTACTGACTACAAATATTTGCGCATCGTTAATATAAAAGCATCAATCCTTAAAGGTTTATAAAAGCAGAATTATTACTGAGCTTTTTTTTTTTTTTTTGTATTACATTAACCAGCATAGGTTACTGTACAGATTCAGTTTCAAGTTAGACCATTCAGATTCAGATTGAAATAATTAAACTTCACTTCCTGCTGGGAAGTTTTGTCCCATACAAGTGTACCAAATGAAATTGATGTTCAATGTTTTTATTTTTATTTTATGGTAATTTCAATTTTGTAGTTGGTAAGTTCATGAGATTTATTTGTGTTTTCACCTAGAATATTTTAAATTTGTATTCTGACATTAAGAAAATATTACATATTTATATATCATAGTGTAAGATGACGCCTAAATTCTGTCTTTTGTTTCAGTTCTCTACCCTGTTTATTAAAGATAAACGCTAATACTATAATGACTAAGACTTTGCAGAGAAATGAGTCACATTTAGCAGTTCATAATGACATTGGTGATGCAATACTGGCTTTTAATTGCTGGAATGAGGGTTGATTTGGATTGAGCATCTCCGTGTACAATGACTTGTCATCAAATCTGTGTGCGTGTCATCCTGGTTTACCGCGCAGTTGAAGACCAACACAATCAATTGTGAGGAAACAAAAGTCTGGAAAACACAGCAGTCACATGATCAGTGCTTTCTCTATTTACATCTCATTTGGTTTGAGTCTTTGTCCAAGTTGGCTGCTTAAAGCTGGAGAGATATCCTCAAGTTGAAATCGCAATGGTTTATTTAATAATAGACCTGCGTTTGGTGCCCAAAGGGTGAGAAGTTCACCACAGAGTGATTGTGTACACAGATTTATGGCCCTGCTAATTGTTAAGAGGAGGACTACAGACACCGACTTAAGTGCTGATCTGTTGGCTCTTTTGTTTCACTCAGCTTTGCACTCTGTGCGCAGAGACATGTAATTAATGTTTTTGACTTTAGATTTTCTCCTCCCGTCCTTTGGTATGGATAATGTGCTTTCTTGGCAGCAAACGGGGATGGAGTGAGAGAAAGATAGGCAGCAGAGGAAATTGTCTGAAGATGAGAGAAAGATGAGAGGGAGGAAAGAAGAGAAATGGTTCAATAGGACGGGGGGGATCAAATGGAGACGAGAAGCCGGGAACTAAAAGGCCTATAAGCACCAGAGAATAGGAGCAGGAGGAGTTTTAGAGGGAGAGATGAACAGAGGCAACGCATAAAAGATAAGAGATTCACTTTATGAGCATTGAAAGAGAGGAAAAGATGCAAGCCGTTAGAAAGAAAGGATTCAGGTGAGGGATGAATGTGAGGACTTGCCAACGGAGGAAGAGATGGTGACAATTAGAGGCCTTCAGCTCCCACAGGATCGAGCAAACCCTACTAACCCAGATACCAGTTAGACGAGCTGATAACCCATCCTGCTGTGGCCGCCACTACAGGACGGTGCTTGGGTCCGGTCTTCTGCAGTTTAACGGGCTGAACGTCAGTTGGTGGAGTCCTACAGAGAGAGGTGGCGGGGGGTGGGGGTTGATTTCATTCCTGTCCTTGAAAGTGCAAGTGCTTACATGTGGGAATTTAGTGCACTTACGCCGAGTAGAAATTGGTGGAAATGAGCGATGGCTTAATTTGTCCTGTGTTGCTTGGTGAAACAGTAATTTATGTACAATGACATTCATGTATTCATGTATTGTAGTGAAAAGCAAAGGGCCAAAGCGATAGAAGTGTTGTGTTTTTTAGTAATTTTTTTAGCGACCTGATGATATTATATAGGTTTCTGTCATTTAGTAGATGTTACAAATACACACAGTTTAAATATAATCTCTTGGAAAAAACAGGCAAGCATACCATTAGTGCATAGTTATGTCATGCAACAGGATTTAAAGCATAAAGTGGCTGTGTGCATGCACCGAAATGTACGCATGCCTAGTTTTCTAATAGGATTTAGCAAATCCGTATGTCGCATTCACATTATAGCTAAATGTATGCAGTGCTGAGCCACTGTTGTGTTTTCCGTGCATGCGGCGGTGTGTTATAACACTCCACTGCTTGATATCTAATCTGATTACTGACTGACAGGGTGAAAAGCACCAGATGGCTGGCTGTGGTCTGTGCCTCCATAGCTCATCTGTTTGTGGTTGCTTCTATTTAAAAAAATGAGTCGCAGTCAAAATAATGCCCCCAATACATTTTTTAACACGTCCCTCCGAGACCGGGCATGAAAGCTGGAGCTGGTGTTGCTAATAGGACTGAGGATATGCCAAGCAACTGCATCGTAGCGCTCTCTGTATTCTGGGCAGTGGGTTACCTCATTTTGCATTCTTGGTAGAAAACTATGAATCTAACTGTGGTTTATTTTTTTCAGTTACACTATATGTAGTAAATCTATTCTCATGCTATACAGTCCTTTTCACACACAACAGTTCATGTGATGCTGTATCTGCCCAGGCATCTAAACTAATGCAGATGATAGGATGAGACACCAGCTTGCAGATGCCATGGAAACAGTGACCTTACTATTGAGTAGTTTGATTGGTGACACGTCACGGTGCAGGGAGATCTGCTGTAATCTGTCAGGTTTGTGCTCAGAGTGAAATGGAGGCACAATCAGGAAAATCCTCCAGGCAGTGCTTATAGGTGTCACATACCACAAAAAAAAAACCCCCAACTCCATCCATGTAAACTAAATTAGCACTTGAAGCTTAAATTTTGGAGGAGCAACATCAGCAGAGACATAATCTTTCTCTGAATGGAGTCTACAAGACCGAGTTCCTAAATCCTGGACATTTGAAGTGTTACCAGGATCCTTCATCCTTTTAGCTTGAACATTTCATTTGAAGCTAGCTGAATAAAGGGGGAAGGATTAAAAATTTGCAAAACTGCAAAAAATGTTGCTAATACAGTCAAATATATGACAGTCAATGTGTTACATTTTCCCTTTAACGTATTCATTAAGTCATTGGCTTCTTTTGATAGTAAATAGTTACTAAAGGACATTAGGTCTCATAATATACTGTAATATTGTATTACTGTTAAAGACAGTGCATATGAGGATTGTCCCAAGCCACCTAACAATTCTCTAGTATCACATCCATGTTCATATTAATTGCTTTAGATGATAGTAATGTTATAATAGGGGTCTTCTTATTCTGCGCCAGACTAATCTGTTGTATTAAAGCCTTCAGGGTCTCTTGAGTGTGTGACCTTTTTAAGATGACCTATATGCATTACAAGTAATGTGTGACTTTAATATTAATATCACCAAGTAAAAAAAATAGATAAATAAAATTGAGTCCACCATTGCAGTTAGCTTTCAGAAACTCAAAGAAAAAAATCAACTAAATCTGGCACAACTTTTTTTTCCACTTTTTCCCTTCCTTTATATTTCAGGTATTTGGTAATTGAGATCTTGGGTGTATTTCCTCAGTCTTCCATGATTTGACGCTGTCTTTAGCTTCTACCCATTGACAAGTGACCAAAAAGCAAAAAAAAAAAAGATAGATTTTTAACACTAATTTTCCATACACAGAAAACAAATTGCAGCTCTTGGCTCAACAAACATTGAAGCAATAAGAGATACATATATATGGTGGGCTCGTACAACAGCTAACAAAATATGATTGATTCATAAAGCAATAACTCTACACTCACAGAAAGGCCGACATTGGCAAAAAGCAGCATGTTCATCAGTTAACATGACAGCTACAATAAAGGAAACTAATGTGCCATATCTGTATGAGTGTGAATGTAACTCGCCCGCTTATTCATCCATCTTTTTTCCCAATTGGTCTACATTCTGTTGTTGGAGGGCAATGAAACTTCATACAGCTCCCCTGAACTGGAAACCAAGCCGCTCCCAGATAATCAAAGACATATAATCCCTCCAGGGGTTTTTGTTGGACATGCCTGGTAAACTTCTAAATAATCGCATCCCCAGCGATTATTCTACACTTATAGGAGCAGCGTAGAAGGCTTGGTCTTCTCCAGATAATGAAGCATCTCACTCTAACCAGATTGAAGCCTGCGAAGAAAAACTCACTATAGCTGCTTGAACGTGTTATCTCAATATTTGGATCTTGTGTCAAAGCTCTTGACCAATGTGAGGGTGGTTTACACTTCAAACATATGTTATACCTGCTCTGTGAAACTGTTTCTTTCTTAAACTGGAGAAAAAAACCCAAACCTTTCCTGACAGTGTGACACTTAATGTATTCACGACGATCTGGAAGGTGGAAAATGTCCAACTTCCCATTGGGAAAAATACCAACTGGATGCTGTCAAATTTTGTGTTTCCTTCCAGGAAAGTGGGAGGTTTCATTCCTAGAAGTGGCTCTAATGTAACTCAGCATAAAAGCAGATGGAATATAAAAGCTTTATAGTGGCAGTAAGAAGGATTATGTCTTGACGGCACAAAACAAAGTAATGGCTGTACAGAAAATGTGCCCTATTGTAGCGTGAGAATAAATTGTGTCTTGGTTGATGTATGTTATGACAAGCTTATTTTTCTCTTTTCTGTCCTCTGACAGCAGCAGTTAAAGCCTCATTCTTGGAGGTGGCCATGTTGCTTGTTCGTTAAATATGGTTTCTCCGAGCTATCCCACTTCCAAGCTTCATGATGGCTGCAGTTTACACGTGTTTGATGCAGGTTTTTTTATACTTGAGTGCTGACTCATCAGATACATCATGCCCGCACACGCACAAAACACCAGCGTGCATCTCTGTGTCTTTGAGAGGGAACTCTAGGTCAAACTGTTGAAAAGTGCTGCATCATATTTCCCTTGATCTGTCCCTGTATTTCTGTCTCCGTCTTGGTTTTTTTTTCTCTCAATAGGAAGTAATGCAGCCTTGACCTCAGAAAAATGCTGATTGTACTGGCATGATGTGAACAGCTGTGGTTTTTCATTCTTCCTATAGTCTATTGTCTGAAGGCTCTCAACAACCACATGTGTTGTCTGCACATTTTCCTGTTAAAACCTGTGTTCCACCTTAAAGCTCATCCAGGATGGTACGTTCACATAGACGAGAATGATGTTGAGGTATTTATAAAAAAATGTTTTTTTTAAATGTTTTGTTGACAGTCACATCCCCAGCACTGGAAAGCAGCTATAAAATGAGTCCATCAGATTTAATTTGTGAGTGTCTCTCTTGTCAACACTTGATGACCAGACTTCACACTCAGCTGAAATTCGTCCCTCCAGCAATGATGACTCAACAGAGCCTGCTGGTGGTGTCCAGGAAATGACAGTATGACACAGGAAGCGGGCAAGTGTGAGTGAAGTGAAGCCTACAATAGGAAGAGGGAAGAAATCGGCTTCCTGAAAACATTAAACAGGTGAAAGGAACTCAGAGATGGGGAAAAGTTTGAGAGTTCACTCGTTTGCATTCATTGAGCCCTGCAGCATTGTTGTTGTAGCCTCATACATTAGTCATACAGTCGATGTGAATACAGATGCACTCCTGCTTTTAGAGGCTTCTATCACTTGAAATGGGGAGCATGAATATTTAGACTCCCCTCCTCATCATTATGAATGTGACTAAAATTCATTTTCCTTTTCAGCGTGTATTTCTAGACATACAGTATATTGCAAAAAAAAAAAAAGTGGAAGTCGGAAAGATCCCAACAGATTGGGACTGTTGGGGCATCTGCTAGACCAAATATATCCACGTTGATTATCTTCGGTTATCTGCAACAAAAGGTTTTTAATGATTTCTGTTCAATACGGTATTAGTTGTAAATGTGTGATGTCATTTTTGCGCATTAAGTGGAAGTATTGAGTAATTATAGGAGCCAGAAAATGATCAGCAGTACATTCCAATCAGTCCAGCTCTTTTAAATCTTTGTCAGATCTTTGGAAACTTGTTTTATTTTTTCAATTTACCTTCCATTTTTTTAGTAGCTCCGGCAGCTGTTCTTTTTTAATATTAAATCTGGTGTTTTTCCTAAACGCCCTGGGCTGGGAATTTGTAAATTTAAAATAAAAATGTATCGCATGCTACATCTTTAGCTTGGACGTATGAGGCATTGGTGTCTGGATTGATTTTAGTAGAAAATTAAGTGCAGCTATTTGGGCATTGGTAATGGCAGAAAAAGTCACGTTTTGCAACTATGCTGTATCACGTTACACAGTCATGGTCAGGATGCGAGAAACCAACCCTCCCGCAGCAGGCAATGTACTGTCACACCAGATTTTCCGTAGCATCAGATTGGAGTTGTGCAGCCCGGGATGGTTTGCAGGTTTCCTCCAGAGAGGTTGAAATGTGTCTTATGTATCTTGGAAACATCCAGGCTGCGTCGTTTGGACTCAATGAACAATCTGTTTACTCACAAACTGTTTCTGTTTACCCTTATGTTTGACAAAACTGTCAGACCGATTGATTTATCAGTTAGCCGTCGGATTTAACTTCAGTATTGCCTAGTTATTTATTCTAACCTATGGTATATATTGAACAGTAGGTCCATAAATCCATTCTACAAAGATGTTACGTTGGTTTTTATTCCCCCTGTGGTCTATATTGACTTTTTTGAGCCTGACTGAGTGACGACTGAATCCTTCTCACCATGAACGCTCACACACAAGCTTCATCACAACAAAACATAGTTTTATTTAGGACACATATGAACAAAATGCAGCAAAGTAAAATTAATTTAAATATTGCACATGTCGTTTATATGATTGGGATGCAAAGTGAATGGATGTGCAGAGAAATTAAAGTTAAATCAAGATTTGGTTTGGGCCAAACTTTATTTTTTCTTTCTTTGCATTACTTTTATCTTTACCTGTGCAAACGAGTATGTGTATAATTCTCTTGTCATAGTTGGTACTTCTTATCTAAGTGCAGTTTGGGGTTTATTTTATAGTCGTTAGCAGGTTTTGGTGCTATGAATTCTCTCTTATATGATAAATAATGGACAGTAACTTGTTTGTGGTTGTGTTTAAGTGATAATGGAGGGGCGGTAAACAAATAAGATTTATTGGAATAAAAATACATAAGCCACTGTTTTTACGTCTGCTAAGGATATATTAAAATCATTGACGTATATTTTTGTGTTTGTATGTCTTTTAGCAAGATAATGTCAAACCTGGTGCACGGATTTTGTCGACATTTTCACCACAGATAGTCATGAGGCCATAAAATTCCATAAAATTTTGGGGGTGATCAGGCTCCTGATTGTGGATCAGGATTTCATTTAATAGGCTTTTAAGGATTACATCAAAACTACAAGAAACTTTGGCGGATGTCATAAATCTCTGATTGCTCTTGTTTTTTAATGCGTCATAATTTATCGGGTTTCTGGAATTTCCAAAGTAAATTTTCAGACTTAAAGGTTTCATTAATCGCTCTGTTTTTTCCTCATTTTGTGTGTAGAATATGACGGCCAGTTAGCCCCAGCAGGAACCTCAGAGTCGGGCATGGCATCGTCTTCCTACCTGGAACCGAACCTCAACCACTCGGCGGCGGGTGGTTGCGGGGTGAAGTCCCGCTCTGGAATGCCGGGCGGTCCCGGTACCAGCGGGTCCACTGGAGGTCTGGAGCGGCCACCGGGCTCCATGGACCGAGTTCTCAAGATCTTCCACTACTTTGAGACCAACAGTGAACCTTGTACCTGGGCTAGCAATATCAGACATGGAGACGCTACGGACGTCAGGGTGAGTCACACGCACACGCAGGCACACGCACATGCCCTGCTATTATTATTCTCACTTTTTCTTTTTTTTTTTTTTTCTTGATTTGTTTTGTTCCTTTAGGGTGTAATCCAGAAAATAGCAGAGATCCACAAATTGCGCTGTGTGTCCTCGTTGGGCCTCCGCCTGACCCATTTGCACTCCGACGCTCTCCACTGGTTACACCCTGATTTAGGAGTGTCCCACGTACGAGAGAGATATGAAAAGCAGCACCCCCAAGAGGAGTGGAGGTAAAATGACATCTTTTAATCATTTAGCCTCATGTTTTTTCCCCATTTTGATTTCTGCTCTTTTTCGCTCCCTTTGTTTCTCCCTGTGTATATTTCAGATTAGTGTTGAAGTGTAGATTTTATAATCCCTGAATAATTGTGGGTGACTCAATGAGGTCGACTGTGGCTCACTCCACCGTGCTAGCACAGGACTGCAGTGTTTATTCTGAAGAATGGCAGGTTGTTTTGCCTCTCGCTCATCTGAGGTAATAACTGATTTATAATAGAGTTAGCAGCACCAGAGCATGAACAGGATTACTACTGTGGAGACCATCGAGGAGGTGGTGAGAGGAGTGGAGGGTCTTAACATAGCTGAGATCCACTATGGACAACAGCTCTCAGCTCTAACCAGCTTCTTGGTTGGTTGACTGCCGCTGCAGCCTCCATCCAGGAAGGCGCAATACCACAGGTTAGTCATTTCCGCTGCAGTAAAAGTGTTTAACACTGCCGGTCCAACCTAATCAGACACTTTCCTTTTTAAATCTATTGTGAATATTTATATTTTAGATTCACAAAGTCTACAGCTCGTAGTTAATATTGTGATATTTATTGTTTTTATTTTCATATCTTTGTGTAATCTGGAGATACATTTCCCCATGTAGGACAAATAAAGTCTTGCTTCAGCTCATCATACCAATCAATGCTATTGCACTGTTTATTTGAGCTTTCAACTTGTAATGCAACACACATCGTCGTGCTCATTTTGTAGTTCACGTGGGCTGCATATCAGAATATAAACTGTTTTCTGTATAGCTGCAGAGTAGTGCAGGAGGCTGATTATTATGATAAATAACTACAAACAACCTTTTTTTTTTTTTTTTTTTTTTTTTTTTTAAGGTCACCTTCCAAGCTGGAAAAACAGATGGACTCAAAAATATGTATTAGATTGACTAAACAAACTTAGGCAGTGTTAATAGTAAGAATCGACAAGTAGATTCACTTCTACTCTTATTCAAATTCAGTTGGTGAAATTGACTTTAGTGCAAGAGTGCGTCGCTCGCATTCGCCGACTCGCTCGTTTCACCAGCGCGCAGCAATACGTCTATATGTTCATTGTACATTCAGCCTGCGCTGGCGCTCAGCCATCCTCCGTTGATATTGTTAACAGCCCTCCTAAACAATTCAGTCTTTTGTTTTGCATTTGAAGGGGTTACACCCAGAGTCATTAAAATTGAAATGAATTCAACAAGGGCGAGTTGTTCACGCGGCTAACACGCAGCACAGGAGCTCTTGCCAGTTGCTGCGGCTCTGCCTCGGAGGGCAGCAGAGCTACAAACCCGCAGGAGTTTCTGCCACCGCCGAGCTATTGTTAGAACGGCAGCAGCAGCAGCCCAGGGGATGGACCGACTCTGTCTCACTTCTTCCCCTCTTTCTTTCTCGTGTGTTCTCACTCACTCTTATTTCACTTTGATCCTCCTCTTCCATCAATATCGCTCTTATCTCTCACGTACTCTCAAACACACCCCATTTTTCTCTTTTCTATCTTCCCTTTTCTCTTCATTCATTATAGAAGAGGGATGTTTTATTCATTTTGTCTTCAGCCCTGATTTCCATTGTTATCTAACTTCAGGCCTTTAACGTCACAGCCACTTGGAGCTCGCTACTCTCCTGACCCATTTCTCTCTCCTGTAGTCACAGCAATATGTCACACGTTAAATGATACGTCACTATAAACAGCGATGGCCCATCTGGGTACATCTGTGACACAGCTACTGGCAAGCGTAACGGCAGGAGTCTCATTATGCTTTATGGTTTTTTAACTTTATCACTCCAGGTTGGTTCACGGTCAGCAGAATGTGAAATCGCGCCTCACTGTGCCACCAGACATAATATTCAGAGTTGAAAGGGGCTCCATTTTTAAAATCCCTGCACTGGTAAACAACCATCGTCTTGTGACAGAGCAAGGAAAGAGCACAACACAGAATTTTTCACAAATCCATCAGTGCTGCTCTGTCTCCAGCAGATTATTTTAACAGCGAAGGAAGAGAATTTTTTGCCTGGTATAGCTGTGTCATCATTCAACCTGGCTTGCGATAGACCACCATCTAGAAGCTCTGCAACCATGGATGTTTCTGCTTTATCAATGACACATTAAGGAAATTTCATTTTTTTTTTTTAATCAATAGGAATATTTCCATAAGATGTTTAGAATAATAGCTTCTTCAAATTTTCACAAGATATATTGTTGCATGTTCTATTAACATTCTGGAATGACAGACTAATCTAATAGGCTCTATGATTTGGTATTTGTAAGATCAGCTGACCAATCACAAAACTGTCACATAGAACTAAACGGCCGATTGCAGCAAGTAGCTGCAGTGAGAGCGAGCTCCTTTTTTTTCCTACAGAAATTGCATTAGCATCAATTCTATACTGTGTGGGTGAGTCATTGAAAACATGCACTCTGAGGTCTGCAGAAATCTCACAGCCTGAGAAGTGACAGGATTTTGCCAACATAGAGGAGGAGAAGAATAGAACAGATTTCATTGCAAGGCCGATAAAGTTAGGGCTGGAATCTCTTGGGAAAATAAATCTTAAGACATCTTTTAATTGTACTTCTACATTTTTGCATTACATCAATATGAAACACATGAAGTTGTCATTATTTCTAGGTTTTATGTTATTGTTTAATTTTTTTTTCATCCAGTCTATTTGAGATCCTATGAGGTTAAACAGTATATGGTCCTTAATTAGAATTAATGTAAAACCCCTTTGCCCTTTTTCTAAGTGACTGATTTTTATGGGGTTAAAAAAAAAGATGTGTGAAATGTCTGTTGATTTGGTGGTTTAAGGATGTGCTTGGTTTAGTTTCCAATCCTTTGGTTTTTATAAATGACACAGCGATATGTTATTTTTGATTTAAGTGCTTCCAACTTGTCTTAATGTCTTACTTTTATGTATCTATCTGTGTATAGTTGAGTGCTGCCGGGTTATTTTATTCACTTTGCCCCCGTCATTCGCAGGTATGAGTTGCGGATGCGGTACCTTCCCAAAGGTTATCTCAGTCATTTCTCCGAAGACAAACCTTCACTCAACTACCTCTATCACCAGGTGAAGACACACAGCACATATTTTTTTCTGATTCAACAAGAATTGAATTAAAAAAGAATGTCATTAATATTGCCACTGTGTTTCTCCAGGTGAAGAGTGACTACATGCATCATATTGCCGACCAGGTGGATCAAGATGTTGCATTGAAACTTGGTTGTTTAGAAATAAGGTGAGAAGCACATTCACACATTAAAAACATGTGCCCTATTATCAGGCACTTCATTTTAATTTTGTGTTTCTAAAATATGTCTTTTCTCTTTTGTGTAGGAGGTTCTTTCGAGAGATGCCTGGTAATGCCCTAGACAAGAAATCCAACTATGAACTTCTAGAGTAAGATTGCTGCTGTTGCATTTAATCTATTTGGAGCAATTTATTGAAACTGTTTTCAAATGTAATATATGGTGTTATTCTTTTTAGGAAAGATGTTGGTTTGAGAAGGTTCTTTCCCAAAAGCTTGTTGGACTCCCTTAAGGTGAGGTTAAACATCTGGAAACATCAAAGCCCAGGTTCTTTTTATGTCCATTTCCTGAAAAACAAAAAAATGGGCTGGCTGGCTTATTTCAGAGTGCGTCTTCGCCTGACGCGATGACTGACTGGATGTCTGGTGAAATGTCTGATTATCTGATTGGAACTAAGTTAAACCTCCTGTTGTCACTCAGCATGCTCAGTTGCCTGTGTGTTGTGGGTTTTCTTTGGCTCCCAACCAATTTCCCCCCTGAAAGACTTATCTCTTGAAAATCCCTCCTCCTCCCTTCTCTCTGTCTGTCAGGCAAAGGCTCTTCGTAAGCAAATCCAGCAGACCTTTAAACAGTTTGCTAACCTCAATGACGAGCAGAGCATCCACAAGTTCTTCGAGATACTGTCTCCCATCTACCGCTTCGACAAGGAGTGCTTCAAATGTGCTTTAGGGGTAAGAAGACTCATTTCATGGAGCTAAATGTTGCACGCGAAGGTCAATGATGACATTATTTCATCCATTGTCATCACCTGAAGTCATGTTAATGGAAGGTTACAGCTTAATTAGGAGAAAACACGGCATGTCCTCATAAACGGCGAACAATTGCATTTATTGATCCGCACAGAGCTTCACAGTGTCCGTATATTTTCCTAATATACTGTTCTCTGCCGGAGTTGTTATTACAGTCATTTGCACTGCATGCAGAACATTACTGTGTCCCAGAGGGCATTTAATGTCAAAAATGATGAGAACAGATGAGAACTCGAAAGTTATTTAATTTTATTTCAGTGTAACATTCCCATTAGTATTGTATTACTTAAACATAGCCGATGATTGGACAGAAGATGACTTATTTTAATACATTTTTCCCTGCTGTCTCTTTGTCTTTCTCCCTCTAGTCTAGTTGGGTAATATCGGTAGAGCTGGCAATCGGACCAGAGGAGGGAATCAGCTACCTCACAGATAAGGGCTCAACGGTGAGTATACCGCACAAGTCAACATGCAAAAGAAACGCTTTTCAATCTGCATGCTTTGAAGGGAGCTGAGTGATTTCTCACTAACTGCACTGACTCATGCTGCCCCAGTAGATATATTTTTATTGGTTGCTTCTCATTAGTGCTGAATGAAACATTAAGTAATTTAAAAATCTTCTTCTGCTTGAGTAACTAGTTAAATTTATATTTTCATTGAACTTACGTCATGCAAACTTATGAGCGATCCACTTCTATTCTTTATGAATTGTTCTACTTAATTGTGGGATTTTGTGTAATCTGAAAACGATTTTCAGATCAGCTGTATACAACATGCTTTCAACTGGATGACAGTATTAGTAATTCTCAACTATACCGCCATCTACTGGTTGATCATATTTTTTATATTCTCTCGTTATTTAGAGAGATTTATTGCCAGATATGCTGAATGTTTCTGCCTCCAAACCATTAATATGAGCAGGAAAAGTGTAATCATGAATCGCAACATGATGATGAGGTACTAGTATTGAGCAGGTACTGTGGAGAAAAGTGAGGATACAGACAACAGGCACAAACTGCAGCACTTCAGTTGAATAATTCAAGCTGCTTTTCATGTGGCAGAAGGTCATTTAATGAATGCATCTTTGCATCAGAATGCATTCTACACACTCATGAACACATGAAAATAATTGTAATAATTATATTAATAATGACTTGACTTTAGTTTTTTTGTCATTTGTTCTGAACTAATTATATTGTTCCAAAAAAAAAAAGGCTCCAAAGGTCAAATGTTACCACTGGTGATGGAGTTATTTCACATAAAATGTTACTGTTTTTAAGAAACATTTGATTGATTTAATAATTTAATCAGAAATTAAAGGTGTCTTAATTATTATTCATCCACGGCATTCCAGCTGTTTTAATTTCACAATGTCAATTAGATTACTAGTAGATAACTAGTGTTATCAAATAGAAATTTTTTCTTTCTCACTCTGCACTTGTAAATCACCATTCTCTGCCTTGTTTTGAGGAAAATACTTGATGTTTATTTAACTGGTTTTGAGGATTTCAAGTTTTAGTTTGGGGTTTTGTGCTGGGGCTGCTTATCCTGCTGATATGTGACAACCCCCCCCCCCAAAAAAAAAAGGGACA
>OMNM01006560.1:2436-12780 GCA_900302745.1 Parablennius parvicornis
AAACCGGAAACTACGACGAGTCGTGTACACAATGAATGAGAGAGTGTGTGTGTGTGTGTGAGAGTACGACATCACATCCTGTTGAATCTCGACAATGTCGGACACAGCTGCTCCTCATTAGAGCAGACAAATCATAAAACTGATCATAAAAACAGTCCATCAAAGTGGAGATAGACGCACACATAAAAAGGTTAAAGACCTGGACTTTGTAGTTGCATATCCCATTAACAAAATTCTCATGGGATAAACGGACAACATAAAAACACACCGTCAGTGTCCCACTGACTCACATTTTGCACCTATGCTCTGCGTCTCTCCAGAAAAGTATCCAAACAATGATTAAAATTATAAAAGTGTCTGCCTTAATCTTTGTCTAAACTTGTTTCAAATGTATATTCGAAAACATTTCCAAGTTCTGCACATAGAAATTGAAAGAATCCAATGGGACAAATACAAAAAGGGGTAAACAAATTATCAGTAGCTGTATTTACATAGTAACTTTATCAATATAAGTGATTTCTGATCGAGAAATCACTTTAACACAATTACTGAATTGAGGGGATTGAGGAGTGCCATTCGTAGTGCTTGTTAAAATAGATTTTCTCTTCAATTCACACACTCCCTTTTTCCTTTTACACGAACTCTCCCCCTCCACCCCGTCTGCTGCTTGCTTTTTCCCATGCTTCTTTCGAGCAGGTTCTCCCTCTGCTTGCATGGCTGAGCAGGAAGGTGGTAATCTGAGCCGAATGTGGCAGAGGTTGCGACTGAAACCCCTCCCCTTTCCTTGTTTATTTCCCTTCTACTTACACAAGGTCACTTGTCTCATATTCAGCATGCGTGGGTTTACTGGTTCACCAGCAGTGGAATGGTGGCATCTCAAAAACAGTCGAATACATATTCAGAAAGAGGTGTAGAAAAAATTTCAACTCCAACCCGTTTTCATATCATTTGAATAAGTGGAATTGTGTGGCTATTTTTGTGTAAGATGGTTTGAGGTCTCCAGACTTGGAGTCCATCACCTACTAGCCTCCTTCGGTGGGATATTCCAAAATTAGTGAGAGCAACCAATGTGCACAGCTCTCTGCAGATAGCAGATGCATACTTGAAAAGAGATGAGCAAGCACAAGCGAGTGGAAAACGCGACAAGGCAAATAATCTGTGACAAATATGGAAACTTCTAAGCTTCCGAGCATACAAACGCAGGATTTCATATAGAATAAAATCCAGATTTGAGCACAAACACTGCTGAAGTCTACATTTTAATCAAAAAAATTTTTTTTTTTTTTTAAAACCAACAACAAAAAATATGAAACAAGTTGAAACAATGCAGACAGGAATTCAACAAAGAAAATGATAAAAACAGGCATATTGAAACCTTAAGTAAAACTTCAGTCGTAATTCAGCTGGGAAAAGTGTGCTACTAGTAAAGGTCATAGGTTTATCTGAAAAAAAGTTGGATTTAATGAATCCATTGAACAAGCCCGGTAACATCATGACATCACACTGTCCCACACATGAAAACTATCTGATAGGTTGTGTAATGACATCTTTAGCCACAAATCATTGGCATCCTTTTTTGAAAATGCATTTATACAAAGCTTTATTATGGAATGACGAGACCAAACAGTAGCTGAATTCTTCTACCCTTGACCTGATCTGTCGAATTTTAACTGAACAAAATAACTATTCAGTATCATACCACAGCTATGGACATTTCTTGATGTTTCGTCTTAATGCTTTGGGCTTGATGTGAGCATGGTTTGACTTTGGCCTCATCTCTTTACCACATGTATGTGAGGTTAGCGAGTACTGGCTGAAAAGTCAAGCCTCAGCCTCATCTAGACGAGGATAATTTCACCTCCATGTGTTTTTTCCTTTTTGAAATTTTCTTTTTTTTTCTTTTTAATCATCACAACCATTACATTTAATTTCACTGAAATTCACAAAAAAATATTGCAATTATGTACAAATGTCCCAAAAACAGGAGTGATTACCAAAATAACCAACCTGTATGAAGTGGTAGTGATTTCAACCACAAATATAAGTCATAAAGAGGGTCTCTCCCCCCTCCCAAGTTCAAGTGAGTCTTTGTGGGCTTTTTTAAACTGCTGTCCTGGGAGCGGCCCTGTGATTCTCATCATCACCCTTGCTGACCTACATTCAGAGTCTAGACCAACAAACTCTACATGCTTCAGCTCCTCTTCGTTGGACTACTGTTACTTCATGTCTCCCTTCTAACTTTAGGCAGAATATTAATAGCACAAACCCTGACTAAGTCAGTAAAAAAGGTCCACAGTTGAACCTCATTTCACCTGAGAGCCTGCTGCAACATGAAGCTAAATTAAAACAGTCACCAAAACTTTTACTGTTGGAAAGTTACTGGGATTACAAAGGTAGGCCATGTTGAAACTGCTCACGAGTTATCAGCAACAGAGGAAGTTGGATTACAAATGACAAACTCAAGCCAGCAGTTGTTACTTTCTCACTCTATCAAAACAGTTTTTATAGAAGTGATGTCAGAAAACACGTAGTGGGTACTCACGATCTGCGGTCCGGGCTGCGGTGGGCTCCCTGACTGGGGACTGCACCCTCTCCATGCGGGGCTCAACCAGGGAGGGTAGGGGGGCGACCGGGGCAGGTGGGTGTTGGTGGTTGTTGTTGTTGTTCTCCACTAGGCTGGCTGGCACCAAACTGTCTGGCTGTTTGAAGACTGGCATCTCCGGTTTCTTAAAGGCCCCATCCACTGGGCTGGTGGACGGCGGTTCTGCTCTTCTCTGAGGAGGCTCAGGGATCCTAGAGACTGTGGGTGAGGACAGCTGGGTATCCATCCTTCTGGGAGGGGCGGGCGGCTCATGAGGCCGCGTCATGCTGAGCTCCGCCCGCCTGCTTGCGGCACTGGAGACTGAATTGGAGTTGCCATCTAGAGGCGTACTCCGACTGTTGAGGCTGACCTCTGGTCGCCTGAGGCCAAAGCGGGCGATGCCGGCACTGGGCGAGTTATCAATCTGCTTGGAAGAGACCTCAATGGACATTTCTGTGCGGCGAGAAGACCCCGTGTCCAGATTCCGACCCCCTGACAACTCAATGCGCCTCATGCCAGTCTTTGGGGAGCGCAGATGGGTGGACTCGGGGCTCGCCCTGGATGAAGAGTAGTCAGAGTTGTAGCTCCGCTGACTGGTGGTGGAGGAGGTGGACGCCCGGAGGGGGATGGTGGTCCGGCGGGACAGAGGTGATGAATGTGCAGATGTGTCAGTTTCCTCCACCTCGAATGACCGTTTGAGCGCTGCAAAAACACAGAAGATTTGTTGTTATGACAAGAAATAGTGGACCATCTTTGAATATCTGTCCCTCTTTTTATAAGGCTCCATCCAGTTCCGGGTCACAGGGTGGCCCGTCCTTCACATGGCAAACACAGAGACACTGAGAACCATACACCCACAAGTAATCAGTGATCTTTTTGTACTTTGACAGGAAAACTACACAGGCAGAACAAAGGCCTGGCACATAATCAGGCCAACAAGCATATATCACTTTTATCTGCTTCCATTTAATTGTCAAGGAAATGAACCAATGAAATAAAGGAACAAGAGGTAGCAATCTTGATTTCCTTAATGAGGTAATACAGTGTACCAACCTACCCAAAGCAATTATATATTTACAGGTCATAAACATTTTTTTTTTGTTGGGGAGAGTGAACAAATGTCAAAATGTCATATTGCCAGATAAGTACAGTAGGCCTAATCACAAACATGCTGCCTTGTGCATGGTCTCAGGTAACATTATGCAATATTAGGCCGCAAGGTGAACCATAAAAAAGCGGCTGGGAAAAAAAAAAAAAAAACTTTCTTCCCATGTTTGGCCACTACTTTTAAAATGCATTTTTGTGTCGACTATACTCTTATGGACTTTGGGTTAAAAGCTATCAGCAATATGTCCTCAACTTTTATTTTGTCACAAGCCATATATATAGCTATACAAGTATAAATTTAAAAAAAAAAAATGATAATGTTGAGTCAGCACTGCCACTAATCTGCCCACAAAATACCAAAATGACAGTCTGCTTTTCAACGAAATAATGAAAAAACGTCCCCATTTAATGACTACAGCATATTTTTTTATGGTTAAACTAGTGTAACATATAAAAAAAGCGTTTGTGGAGCTGGTTTAATTTCTATATTATTAAAATAAAAAGACAGAAAGAGATATTCTTTTAAAAGCTAGTTTCTGAAAGTTATTCACTTAATAAAATTCTCATTAATTTTTTTTGCCCAGTGAGACTTAAAAAAGAAAGCTATTTATAGTTTGGTTAAAAAAAAATGTGGAAAAAATCCATAAAACAACAGAAGCTGGGCTATTATCATTCAGTATATAAATAAGATATACGAGGACTGCGCTTAAAAATACGTGAAAGTAACGTGGGTGCGTGGATTGAAGAAACCTCACCTGACTTCACGCGCTTCACGTAGCCGGAAAACATTTTGGCAGTCATGTCTAACTCACTCCAAGATAATATCACGTCAGTCCTGTGAAGCCGCAAGTCCAGAACAACTTCACTTCAACCTGAGTTTAATGAGACGTCTTGACAGCACAGCACGTCAGCACCATCCTCTCCTGGCGCACCTGTTCACGTAATGACTCCTGAGCCCCACGAGCCTCAATCAAGACGCTAATTGATCACGTGACCCACCTTAACCTACTCTACCCGATTGCATCATTTATCATGTAATTATATAAAAGTAACTTTTTTTTAAGAATTATATGAAATAACACATTCATATTCACACATTTTAGAATCAACCACTGACAGCGTTTTAGTGGAAAACTGAGTTCCTTAAATACAAAACCTACAAACAGGCAGGAAACATCAAAACACCACACAGATGCACATCATGGTAAACAGAACTCCAACCCAGGCCATTGTCACTATTACAATTAATGTGAGCGCATGTAATAATTGGGATATTCAAGAAAGGTATTAAATGTATTTTTCAAGTTTTACAATACATACGCCAAACTCAGCTCTATGTACAGTGCTGAACTCAGTATTTTCTGTCTGTTGGTAACACGCCCCACTACCCTGCACGAATAAAGCGATATACAAGATGGAGGGATGGAAACAGGTAATACTCCATTGCAAAATATGGTATTGTTCACATGAGAGTTTTTGAGGTCAACTTCTTATGGTCCCCGTTCGGCGCAGACCACATGTGTTAACTTTGCTTGACTCAACATGGGGAGATTTCCAAGTCATGCAGTCATAGCAAAGCTAATTACACTTTTTGAAAACAGCCTGATAACATAACTGCATTATGTTTTAGATGACTCCATAGAGGCATACTGGCCCACTTGAAAGGCATATTCTCTGAAGAAGTCTTGAGAAGATCCAGTCAGCCAGACCGAACCATGTCAAAATGCTGTCAATAAGGACAGATGAGAAGCAGATGAGCAAGTTTCCTCAAATCCTCAAGGTATTTTTAAAAAAAAAAACAATATTTCAATTATGACAAGGAAATAATATTTGGTCTATATTATTGTCTATTATTTAGTTTTACATGTACTCTGGATTGCAATATATCACCATCTCATTACATTTATTTGTGTAACTTTTGATGAGATCCACAGTATTTTTTACATTTTTCAGCCTTTTTGTTGATGCGGTTGTTACGGTGTTCTTTTCCTTTTCTTCCTGGCTTTACGTCCAGTCAGCTGTCAGATGTGAGCTTGACACCTGGCTCACCTCAGCTCAGTACAGAGGCTAGCGCTGCAACAAAATGTGCAGTAACACCGACCCCCGTCCCAGATAAACAAGCGGGCCTGTGTAGGACTCTGGCCTGCATCAAGGCTGACGAGCCAAGCGTCAGCATGAGATGAGAGCGTCTTCCTGCAACTCGTTGTTTTCCTTGACATGTTCCTGCACCTTTTATACATCACATGTCACAGTGTATCCTGAGATAAGGTACCACTGTTTAAAAGCTTTGTTTCTATACCAGATCGTACTGATTAAACATTAAGATAGCAAATGGTGATAAACTCGTCGGTCAACAATCAACAAGAACATTTAATTTATCTTCAATTTCTTGCAATATACATCATTTGACTCAATTTGTGTAATAGTTTGACATATAAACTAAAAAAATACCTATAAAACAAAATTCTATATCATCCTTTTATCTATTTTAGCATCACAGGAAAAGACAATGAATAGTTGGTAACTTGTGACTAAATGAGCACGTAGAAGTTAAAAATTGTCCTTGTGCATCAAGACAAAGTTAACATTGTATTCCCAAATTAGAAGGATTATCTACAATGCAACTGTGTCCAAAGTTTATTCAGAACAGAACTGAGACAGAAATGTGAAGTTTAAGCTCCAAAAACAGCAAATTAACCGTTAATACAAATGCCGAATTCCCAACATGCTTTTAACAAACTATTCTTGCACCTTTCCACTTTTAATTAAAGAGGGTGAGCTGTGAAAGTGAGCAACTACAGTACCGGGGACTACTTAAAACTCCGACCTTCGCTGGAAATTGGATGTAATGACTTGTTTGCCTGAAACTGTGCAAACTGTGCTCTGTGGTGACAGAAGGCCAACGCAGTGACGTCCTCACAGACACAGTGGAGACATCGGCCGTGTCAGTGTTACTGTCTCCCTCTTTCTCTCTGTATGTGTGTGAGTGTGTAAACACAGCTGTAGAGCAAAAGCAAACACAGAGATTTTTCCTGGATGGAGCCAAACCCCCCCCCCTTCCCTTGTTAACATCAATGTACATGTATGAGTGAGAGTTGATAGTGAGATCACACACTAATACCTTTATTTGTCTTTTTGTGCATTCTCATGATTAAGATGGTCTTAATCCTCTCTGTGCATGATTGTTTATGTCCCTCGGTTTATGCAACAAAGCCTATGTGTGTGTGCAGTATGCTTCTCGTCAAGGTCAAAACCATTTGGTCAAAAGCATTGATCAGGAATGTTCAAGCCAAACTAAAACAACAGAAATACTCAGCAGATTTGATGTAATCGAAAACCATGTTCTACCTGGCTTTCTTTCTTATTTGACCTAAAATTGGCGAGCACTGTTGAACGCTATGTCCAGCGTACTCCATCTAAACAATACTGCAAAACTCACGGGTAGACTGAATCACCAAATATGGAAGACACTGAGTCAAGCATGATATTTTTTAACGAACACTCATTCAGGCATGGGCTGAATCCTTGTCCTGTGCTGAAACACCGTTAGACTGCCAGAAAAGCACATGATGTAGTTCCTCCAGTGTTGCATGTAGCAACTGAGCACCGCATTTGCTACGCCTCTCTGAGCATGACACTTGATGGGCGGAATGGGTCAGTGGGATTTAGTTTTGTCTCATGTATTTGACAGTAGAAACAGAAAAAACTACATAAATCCTCTGAATTCAATTTATGTCTAACGTCGCAAGATTGAGACAATCACCACATCACACACTTCAGTTTCACTTGACAGACGGCTTTATTAAAGTTGAATGTACTAATAAATTTGACACTAAAAATCCTGTCCCATGCATTATGACTATCCTGCCAATCAGCCTCAGTGTTCATTCCTATATGAAGTTACTACAAAAATCACTATTTCAAATTGATGCATCTTTACATTAGTGATATAAGTAGCTGCTGCTATGGTAAAGTCACACAAGAAACCCAAGTTAAATCAACTCCACTAAATAAAGAGGATCATATTGTGAAAGACTGACTGGCTGTGTAATTGAAATTATTGAGAAAAGTACCTATGATGTGTTTGTTTGGCTTCACTGTAAACACAAATGCCAGTTTAGCTTAACTAGGTGTTTTCTGTGAACCCAAGTTCAATCAATGTCGATAAGTATAAAAGCTGCCATCAAATTGTGTGCAATCACACTTCCAAATGAACTTTAGTGTGACTCACTAGACGTTTGTGAGGAGTGTGAATGCTGCGTCCACCGCAGAGCTCCGAAAGGCTAAAACACAATACTTGACAAAGTTTCAAAAGCTCTGTACCCTTGAAGCAGTTTCAAACTGATGAGTGCAATGAAGGGGACTTAAATATTTTATAAGCCGTTGGTGGGTTCTTGGTTGGTAAACAAACCACTACAATGATTCAACATACACTTTATTGCCTTCAGCCCTGCACACAGCATTGTTGTGGAGGTTGTGATGCAGCATGTACGTCACGACTGCTTTCCCGTGCTTGTTTACCACATTTTGGTTCAACGGTAAAAATGCCATTGTGAGTGAGCAAGATGAGAGTGCAACATTTTCGGTTCTTTTTCAACTTTGGTCCAGACCACAAAACTGTACCACAAGTGACGTCACTCATACCACTCTTAGGAAAGGGCCTTCATATCATAATATGCTTTGGACCAGCTGTATTTTAGCAAATGCGGTCTATCCCGGAGTTGCTACTGATGCAGATTTGGACTCCATATGTCAAGCAATGAGAAAAAATATTCTAAAAGCTTATTCTGCAGCATGACCCTCAATGCTTCCCAACAGCATCACTGTCGCCGCTGTCATTAGCAGGAAACCCTTCCTAGCTGGAGTATAGAGAAGTCTGATAGAGCTGATAAGGATGGAGACTCCTAAGGACGGCTCGTCGTCCTCTGTCGGAGGTCACTTCCTCTCACATGCTCAATGAGTTTCGCTTCCCATGGGGATTTTTTTCTTCTAATGTTTACAATTACTAGCATGGAAACCCATCTGATCTTTAAAGAAAGGGCATATTTAGAACACGCTTTCAGTGCATTATGGGTCACGGAGCACTGACAAGCTTAACAGAGTTTCTGAGAAAGAAAAAAAATCCAAAGCCACAGCTAAGTGGCACTTGGCTGGAAATAACAGTTTACTTCCTGAAAGGCGTTTAAGTTTCTACAGTGAACGCTCATCAAATTTTTCTCAGTCACCAATAACGAATGTTGTGCCACAAAAAAAGGTGGGCGTACTACTTTTGAGGAGATTGTAAAAAAAAAAAAAAAAGAAAAACGAAAAAAAAAACGGCCTCACACATGATTAAAGAGCAGTCGGTATGGCTGCGACATAAAATGGAAAATTCTATACATTTAAGTGTTTGTTTCATGTGAATTTTAAGGTTATTGTCTTTAATCAATCAATCACATGGTCATTTATTTGCATGTCAATTACATTTTTAAACATTGTTCTTTTAATAGATGTCCAATCTTACAAAGTGTTGCTGAGTGCCATCCAGCCTGCTCATCTGTAAAAAGAGGCCCTGCTACGCTTCCATCCACTCCTCTGCTGCCTACCCCGACATTTTCACCCACCACAGAATTCTACTCTGGTGGAATTTCCTCTCAATGGACCAGCAAATACCCTTAACGTGCTGTTTAGAGATGCAAAAAGGAAAAAGAAGTGGAAAAAAAAAAGCAGCCAAAGTCCTCTTGGTTGTACAATTGAACAAAAAAATCCAAATAAAACAGTCTCATCTATGTTCCTGCAGTCATGTTAATGCATATAACTTAGTATGGGACTGGATAAAAATTGCTTTATGCAAGAGAAAAGTGAAATTGAATGCCTTTAATGATCTGTTTAACAACTCTGAATGAGTGTGTGTGTGTGTATCTGTGTGTGTGTGTGTGTGTGTGTGTGTGTGTGTGTGTGTGTGTGTGTGTGGGCCGTTGTTTAAGTTTTACTAGGCCGCCGCTGCCCATTACCAGGCTCACAATGATGCGGTTTGTTGCGCGAGTGGACTCGATCAAATCAAATCTCATACGCTGCCTGCTGGGCTTCGCCCATTTGATTCATCAGGGCCTCGAGTACGCGGGAATCATTTGTATTCTTTCATCCGCTCGTCCCGGCGGGGAGATGATTCAGTATTATATGGATAGGTGTAAAAGTCAGCCGGTGTAAAAGAACAATAAATCCAGCTGTCACTTATGCAAAGTGATGTAAATGGGGTCCCTGATTAAGACACAGAGTCATTTAAAAAACAGGGACTGGTGGAGCCTTGACACACACTCCCGCTCAAGCTTACACACACACGCTTTGGTAGTAGTGCATTTCCCGCTCTCTCTCTCTCTCTCTTCCTCTCTCTCTCACACAGTGAAATCCCCCGCCGCCCTGCGCCTGCCACCCGAGCAGTTTATCAAGTAATTATTGTTTGATTACAGCGTTTCATTATCTGCACTGATTGAGTCACAACCGACGGCAAAGGTCAAGCGCCATTAACGTGCTGCTCCCGAAACATATTTCCACGCCGGCCTGCGTGTTTGCCCTCCCTCTCCTCTGAAAGGGCTAATTGCGAATGCATTTGTTTGAGGAAGAGGAGAAGAGACCACCCCCCTGCTCCGATCTATACCCCCGCCCAATCACCACCA
>OMNM01006562.1:7088-25105 GCA_900302745.1 Parablennius parvicornis
TTTGGGGAAAAAAAAGGCAAAAAAAAAAAAAAAAAAAAAAAAAACATGCTGGCATACAGCAGTGCTAAAGGCAATACACAGATTCACAACACACCCGGCAGAAAAGATTTACACACCCAGTGAAGAGAGAGACAGTTACATGTTCTAGCCAAGGCAAACCCACACGCGTGTTTATGGACATTTTTTTCCCTCGCAGACCGCAGGCTTTCCGGTGGTGGCTTTGGATGATTTCATGAGAGCGAGCGAGCGTGTGTATGACTTCCAACAAGATTTTTTTTCCACCCTAAATCGCACTCTAATAAGTATTTTAATCCTAATTGTGCGTTTGAATTTTTTTCGTTCTCTGTGTGTGTATGTGTGTGTGTGTGTGTGTGCGTTTGTGTGTAGAGCTTTGATGTTTAACTATAGTCTGCTGTGGGAGAACAAGCTAATTACAAACGTACTTTGAGCTCAGAGCAATTAGGTAGTAATGATTAGCTAGTAATCAGGGCAGAGCTTTTCTTGTGGTTCTCTTTCAGGTTGAGTTTGACCCTGATCTGATGTGACAACAAGATCAAATTAAGTTATCTCTTCAGTGAGACGTTTTTTTTCTTGGATTTTACAACACAAGCATTAACTAATATGTCAAAATCAACAAAGCAGTACTGTGCCTGTTTAGTTTTTTTCCTTGTATTTTATGAGTGTCAAATTTAAGTAGGCTAAATGTTTTAACATTTTAAGGCAGTTTGTGCTCAGGTCTGTTTTCTCTTCTTTTTTTCCCCATTATTTTATCTCAGCAAAAGTATTTTTTCCTGCTCAGATCTGGGGGTTTTTTTTATGGACTTTCCACAAGTTTTCCTCTCATGTGTTAACACTGGCTTTGGTTATGGAAGACTAACTAAAATAGCAAAAACAGTAAAAACTAAAATGAAATTCGGTAATTTTTTTTCTTTTTTTTGACACAAACCTGTTAAACCTAAATGTCAATGCTGAAGTATTTATGTGAAATAATGTGACTCAATTTTTCTTCTTCTTCTTCTTCTTCAAAAAAGACAAAGAAGGGTTTCTTCTTGAATGTCTTGGCTCAAACTGCAATTTCAACTCGAACCACAGCTGAAATTGTGTGACAAATAACGGCACACGCTATTCCGTGCCGTCCAAAAGCCATCATTTCAAAACTATGAAAAGAGTTAAATTTGTGAATCTGATCCTGATGATGGCCTAAGCTTGTTGGGAATATCATGTTTTCCTGCTTTGTAGTGTTTTTTGCAGATGGCCAGCTGCTAGTGGTTTGGCCAGCCATGGGAAATCTCCCTCCCATTAGCTTGTCTCCTGCCCTTAGTCATCTCTCTTATCTTCTGGCTCAGCCCCACTGAGAGCCGGCAGTCCTCTGCCAGTTGGACAAAAATATTTGCCAATGAATGGAGCTACAGATAAAATCTTCCCCCTCATCATACCCTAGAGCTAAGTCCCTCTCAGTGGGTGCTACCCAGAACCATCGCAACTACATTCAGGCCTTCGAGCTACTGAACCTTTTTTAATGAAGACACAATTATAGCAGCCCTGGGTTAACTGAGGCCTCGGGCGGCAGATGACAAGCATGTCAGCTGTAGGCTTGTCTAGAGATTTGACGTCTATTCAGTCTTTGGATTTTTCATCTTACTTAGCTTCACAGGACAACAACCGCAAAGTCTATGAGACAAATGAGTCACTTCACAACCAAACGTGAAAAGTCCTTTAGCAGCACTGTGAGCAATGTATCTTCATTCATCACTCATATTTCCCTGCAGGCTGTGATAGCCAACTGTGACATTTGAGAAAACTACTTTTCCAGCAGTAACGTGCAGTACTTGTTGCATTGCTCTTCTACATTGTTTTGTCACACGTTTCTTTCACTTTTAAAATCCCTTCAGTTATCTTTTGGCATTGTGTTTCATTGCATACTGATTAATTCTGTAACAACTCCAACTTTAAGCAGTTAGCTTGGAATTCCATCGCTGGAACTCACTACCTCCTCAACTGAGAAACCTGGACTCCTTCCCCCATTTCAAGTCACAACTCAAAACACATCTGTTCAAAACTGCCTATTCCATCTAATGTCAATTGCCCTGTATTTTGTGTTGTTTTTACTGTTTATTTAATATGCTCTTGTAAATGTATGAATATAAGGTGTGTCGGGAAAGGCGCCTTCAAATATATTTATTATTCCACTGTGGTGTATCTGATGCAATCAGCTGGTGTAATTTAACTTGTATTGAAAAACTATTGGTTTTACAATATATGTATTTGTGTGTTTGCTCCTATGTGGGTGTTGTGAACTTTTGGCAGATTTTTAGGTGGCTGCACTGTGGCGTAGTGATTATCGCTCCTGTGCCCTTTTTTTCTCTCCCTCCAAGCACTCTGTGATGGACTGGTGGTCCGTCACTAGATGAATGAAGATGGCAGGAGGTTTATGAGTTCCCAGCTCTATGTACATTTAGTCAGACATGCTACTTATAGAGTTTAGAATGTTACCCTGATAACTAAAGACCTCCTTCCTCAACCAATTGCTTTATGTGCTTTAGTCCTTTTCGCTTTAGGTGTTAGTAGCTGTGGCTTGTAGCAGCAGTCACACTGAAGTGTAGTGAGTTGTGGAATTTATGAAGGTCATCTTAAGTTTTTTTTTTTATATTCACATAACTTTGACTCTTTCCATCTGCGGTCCTCTTCTCATTGGATGACGCAAACATGATGAAAGATATAGTCATGATTTCCCCGTACTCATCTAGTGCTGGATAAATTCTCACAGTATTGCACCTTATAGGAAACTCTGATTAGTTAATCCCAGACTTTCTGATTCCTGTTTATTCTCTGTTTGAATCTAAACGAGCTTCCATGTGCTGTTTCTGCTGAAGTCCGGTCATGTAAACCAAACATTTTGTAATTATATTGCGTATGTTTATTGTACTATTTTGTTCAGGTTAGCGATGGTAAATTCCTGCAGATGGCACGAAACATTTCCAGGTTCCTAAAGATAATGAAACTCTGTGATTATACACTTGACAATTTGAACATTTGATCAGTAGCAGTGCTCTGGCACACAGAAAGCTTATCATCACACCAAATCTCCAGTAATAACGTTGCTTCAGGCAGTCAGAAGTCGTTTTGTTTTACGTCAGCTCATTTTTCTGCTCCTCCGCTCGCTCGTGCAGACGCCCCCTGCACACCCTGACACAGCAGCTCACAGTCTTTGCCAGAAGTGGAAGATAGCACCGGCAACAGATGGAAAGATAAGGAAAAAATGTCATGACATGTACGCTGTCTTTTTTAAGGTAAATTAGGGGCAGAAAATCACCTGAGGAATTTCTGCATTCAGCATTTATGGAGAAATACTAAACTCAGCGGTGATGCTCGAATCGGAAAAAGAAGACCGGTATTTTATCCGTTTCACAATAACGCCAACCACCGGAAACATGAACCAGCAGAATTACCTGCCGCATGAAATGATGAACACGCAGCATGTTAAGAAACCAAAATGTGGTCAAGGAAACAAAACTGAGATGGAAGAAGGTTGTCGCGGTTCATTTGAAGCGTGTTTTGCCTCTGGGATTGTTTCCCAGCTGCACTTCATAAGTATTCCTCCAACCAGCGACACACGTTAATAAAAAATGTCTCAGACCAAACTCTTTCAGACCAAACTCCAATCCCTTTTCAGTGTAGGCCTCCCAATGCTTGACTTCATTATTTTAATTTCCGCCGCCCTGACTTCTATGAGAACGTTTTCAATTTCCTACGGAGAACATTTCTCTGGTGCACCGGGGGACAGGGTACGCTGTTCAGACGTTGAATAACTTTAGCTTCCTGCAGTATGCTTCTTCAGATATATTGAAGAAAACAACACAACAACAAAAAACATAGACAGCAGAACTTTGCAAGGTATTTACACTTCCAGTTAAATTTAGATCAAAATTGTTCTGTGACATTAAAAAGGTGTCTTATAATGGTTTTCATTAACATGTAAAAATTAGATTTTGAGAAAGCCTCTGTGATTTCTACGCTTCTCCAACGGTGCTGTGGATCTAAATCTGGGAGCCACCGCTATTGATCAAAATTCTGCTTTATCATTTCAGAGAAAATGAAAGCTATAACCATTTCAACAAGTATTGAGTTTGCTAAATTGTACAGACATTGTGCCAGTCATTGAGGAAAAAAATAGCAACAGAGCGCATTTAAGATATGTGAATACAAAGAAGAAAATATCTTACAACAAGGGTGGTGCGCTAGGTGAGACAATGGCTCCCCACAATGACAGCAGCATATCTGCACCACGCAGCTCTAAATCACAGCTCAATCTGGAACACATGCCTAATACGTCATATTCCTGAATGCAAACACACTGAATCTCTCTTTAGATTCCACAAGATCAGTCCCTTAAAGTTACAGTGCCGGTCATATGTTAAAACTCTACTTTGTTCTTTGAAAGACCTTGTAGATTCAAGTTGGGATTGCCAATAGGATTGTCCTCAAGTAAACCTCAGTCACCTTCACATTGATGGGCTATGGTCAGAACAACGCTGCTGACCACACTTTTCAAATGATGTGTTTGGACAGTGCCGCAGAAAATGGGGCAAAGACGACATATGCCTGCTCAGAATGACAAATGTTTTTTTTTTTTGTGTGAATATCTGATCTTCTGCCTTTGTACATTATTTCTTCATTAGACAATGGAAAAATAATCACACTAAGTCTATTTTCTAATGTGCTGTAGTTTTGTATATAGTTTTTGTATTTCACATTATAGAGTATGATTGAACAATTTGGGGAAAAGATTTCAAATACGCAATGAGGCAGTTACTTTTATTGGTGCTTGATCAAACACTGGGGACAATTTAGACATTTCAACATCTTGCTTATGGACTTATGAGGCCCCATTTGCAAAACAATGTTTCAAAGTGGACAAAAAACCGTGCTCGAATCCATTTAATATCTAACTTTTTGAAAACAGCTTCCAAGCTGGCACTCTTCAAGAATGTTCCATCTCCCTCTCCGTGTAAACCGGGGAAGGCGCAACTTCAATGAAATGCTGCTACTGTGTATGTACTCCACAACCATAGTAAATAGTTCTTCACAAGTAGATGGACAATAACAACAATGGCGGCCTCCAGACATGACGCCCAGAAGATATTCTCCTGGATCTTGGAAGTTGTATAGTTGAGAGTCACCTGTAATGATCCAACTTTGTTGTCTGTTCATACAAATGTCCCTGTGCTCCCATTGTTAATGTTTATAGCATAGTGTGCATGTGTGTGTGGTGTCATTACAAACACAAACAACAACACCCACGAGTGGCCCAACATGAAAACTACATTGTTTTCAACGTTGCAGCCAGTTCCGTGTAAACGGACATTGTTTTCAAAACTTTGATTTGAAAAGGTGAAACTTTTATGAAACGAAAACGCAAAAATGAGACATTTTCACTTTTGGAACGTTACGTAAAATGGAATCTTGAGTTCATGAGTGTTTAGATGATATACTGAAACCCCTGATCTCTAGCTACCACTTTGTTGTACTTTCTAAATTTGGATGTGAGCAGTTTTCATCATGGTTGTTGTCAGTGTTGCGCTCCCAGCTTTCCTTCAAAATGGAAACAAGAGCTATTGTACAGTGTGTTCTTTTCCCCCAACATGGCACACACAGTGAAGTCATGCAAATTCCTTTGACGGTGTATCATTCACTTCTGTCAGCTCTTATAACTCAGTGATGGTAACCCACCTGATATCACAAGTGACAACCTGTTGATGTGTTTGTGCTGCATGGTGTAGGAGTTGCTAGGCACTTTTTTTAGTCAGCAATTAATTTCAGCCCTGGCCAAGGGTGGGTGTGGCGGTCCAAATCCCTTGGAGGGTTTGACAGCCAGCCAAGAGTGTGTGTGTACATGTGTAGATGTGTGTTTTTTTGTGTTTGTGTGTGTGAGAGAGAGAGGGAGAGAGAGAGAGAGAGAGAGAGAGAGAGAAAGAAACACAAGAGGAGGAGAAAGGACATAAAGAAGGGAGATTCCTTCAGCTGACTTTATTTTTATGGCCATCAAACCACAGTAAACAAACAAAAAAGCACATAAATTGTTCATGGACTACCCTGTAAAACCTCAAACTCTGCTAGTAGTCCTGTAGCTCCATCCAGAAAGATCTCAGTCTGTTTTATTTTCATTCCATCACAGCAGGTTTGTAGATCATCAATTGAGAAACTGTATAAAGCCTTTCTTGGCAGTTTCTTCAACTTTATCTGTAGTTGATGTGAGAACTGTAAAAATCCCACCAAAGATCCTGAATAGTCTCGAGTGCGTCTCTTGCTTGGATGTTGAGCATATCCAGACGCCCTGCAGGAATCGTCCCATCTTACAGCAGCACTGTGAAATATGTCTCTGTGCTGCTCTTCCAAGTGATGACTTAAATGTCCATGCCACAGCCCAGAATGGATGTGTCTGCAGCTCTGTCGCCTTTTTAATGGTAACATATACAAACCTGACACTGTAATGTTTGTTTGGACAAGAAGAGGACAGATGGAGCAGTTTTACCATTTCTCTTTCTATAAAACTGTTAAGTGTTTGAAAAATACGGTGAACTAATCCCACCAAGCTCTCCAGCACAATAATGACCCACAAAAACAAACTGATGTAACTAGAAATGGAAATGTAGGGATTACACACACTCCTAAGCTCTAGTTTGTAATACTTCTAAGGTTTAAGATACTACCCTATATTTTAAACTTCCATCGTGCTTTAATTGGACCCAAGTTGTATTTCTTGACTTTGCAGAGTTGAGTAGCTCTTAAAGGGTTTTTTTTAGTTACAAAACTCTTTCAGTGCTCCTGAAAAGGCATCAAGAAATATATCTGTACATGATGACACCACCAGAAATACTGAAACAACAGGTCTGCAGTGGGGCTCTAACACCCCCTTTGACTTCAGGGATGCTTTACATAGAATACGGTAGCTCAACTAAGAGATTTAAAGCTTTACCTTCATCCACATGTGACTCATTGACATGGACTTCTTCCCTTTTCAGCATTTGCCACACTGAGATTAAATCTGCCATTTTCACTACAGCTTGTAACAGACATCATCCCTTCCACCTTCTTCTTCTGGTGGGTGGAGAAGAAACCCATAACCCCTAATGAATGGAAGTTTCCTAAAACAATAACAACTTAAATGAAACAATTATATTTCAGTGTACAATGATGTGCAAGATCACCTTCAGGTGTGTTTTCCATTTAATTCACAAAAACAAAAATAACTGATTTGCTCCAGAAGACATTGACATTTTTGCATAGAGTAATGACGACTGATTGTATTTGTCACTTTCTTTAAGAGACCTGCATTGGGTAAGGAACAGTTCATTCAAACAGGATTAAAATGAGAAAATGTCAAATTTTTGGAATACATGCATTGCGTGTGAATATTTTTTTCAGAGGGCCTTGAACAAACGGTAACTTTGGAGCTGAAGCTGGTTAGAATGGCAGCATTCACTAAATACTAATCTAATCACATCCTGCGTTATTTCAAGGAGATTGCACATTACAGCCTGTACAGAATCAATTTGAAAACACAGCACATTATGTTCTGTCCAACAATATGTCTCTTTGTTTTCAAGTTTTTCCTCAAGTCATTTTTGTTGTGGTCCTTTAACTGTGTGAAACAACTTAGACCAACGCAGGCCAACAACATCTGGGCTCACTAAAGCTCTATTAGCAGCTTGCTTATAATTGGTCCTGACCCCTTATTCTGAGAGGTCATTGGTCAGAAAAGGTTGTATAGTTGAGCAACAGGAAAATTAACTTCCTGTTATTCAATGTTAATGACCACATTAGGTGTAAAGTTAACTAAGAGCTGGCAGAATGTCATACGCAAACAGCTGCTGGGATTTCTGTGAAAAAAATGTTTGTCAGACTGAATGAAATGGAAAACAGCTCTCGGTAAAGAAATGTGCTAATTAACCATCAAACGCGTTGAGCCAAACCTCTGTGGGAATTTGCGCGTTTCCAGTCAAAGGAGCAGCTGGTGATTTGCTGGCTGCGAAAGTGCTGTGACGTTTTCATGTGTTAGGAGAGTTTGACAGAACGGACAAAGACACCTGAAGGCACAGAGCGTGATTGTATACGGTACATGGAGCTTTGTCATTATGAACAGTCGCACCTTGCGTTGTAACACCTCCAGAAACCGGCTTATAAATGGTAAACAGCCACCAAATTAAAAGCCAAATATGAACCTTCCCTCTAAGTTTCATTAGGCTTTTCCGGGAATCCTTTCATCATTATTAGATGGCAGGTTTTTGTTCTGACGTCCAAAAAACATAAACTTTGACTGTAATCTTTGAAGCTTTATGCTGCCCGCAGCGATTGGAAAATGTCTCACTGAGGCGCCCGCTCACCGCCGGTCGCGTACAGAGACAGAAAGGACCCAAGGCTCACTTCTAACTAAGTCCATATGGTACAGGTCTGGACATCCAGCCGACTTCTGAGACTGTTTCAGACTGGTTCAACGTAAACTTAGCATCTCGTCTGAGCAGGGCCCACGGGGAACAACACCCCCCCCCCACACTTCCCCAATGCTCTAAGGAGAAGCATCTGTACCCCATCGCTTTCAATATCCACCTCACCCACAGCCAAAGGCTCTGACAGTGATTCAGCTCACATTTGGAATCTTACACAGCTTGAAGAGTCTCATTTCTCCCTTTATTTAATTCGGCGGACGTCAAATCATCCTAAAGAATCGGCAAAAGGTCGTAAGTTTTAATAACTAATACTTAAGAGTTTACATAAGCAGCACCGAGAGGCTCCTTGTTCTACTTTCTGTCAGAGTCTAGGACACTTGGATCCTTCTTTCTGTGAGGAATTTTTCTTGAGAACTCTTTACTGAAGGAGATGGTGAAAGGGGGCTGCTGGCACTGAGAGTGGGTTGGTGAATGAGTGGGGTAAGAAAGAGTACAACAGGTAACAAGGACCTACTGCTGAGAGACAGATGGCTGAGCTGCACAATAAGAGGCCCGTACACTAACGGGAAGCTCTCAGTGTGTGTGTGTGTGTGCACGCGCACGCGCAAGACCCTCTCTTTATTTGCTGTATATCAATTTGTACAGGGAGCAATCAAAGAATGCCCCATGAATGACTGTTTCACAGAGCAGCCACTCACATTTCTTCTTGGGTTATTCACTCCCTGCTCTCTAGTGAACGACGTAGACGTGGCTGCGCAAGCATCAAGCGACATTGGTCACATAGAAAAGCATGTCAACAACAGCTTTAAGACTGCTTTCATTTTGAAGAGCAAAAATTTTACAAATTAAAGCATGTCAGATTAATGCAGGTGAAAGTGGTGTTAGTGACTTCCTGCATCCTTGCCTATACTTGTTCATAGAATAGAATAGAATAGAATAGAATAGAATAGAATAGAATAGAATAGAATAGAATAGAATAGAATAGAATAGAATAGAGTGGAAATACTTTATCAATCCCAGAGATAATTTCTTGTTTTACGGTTGGGTTTTTATGTGACTTGCTGTCATTTCACAGTATTATAATTTGTGTGGTTGCATAGTGGTTATCGTTCACAGTCCACAGTGGAAGACACGGTTTGATTGCGGATGAGTACCTATTGGTGTGCGGTTTGCATGTTCCCCCTGTTCAAACTCCCACAATTCTGTGTGTTTTTAGGTTTACTCTTTATGGGACTAGTGAGCAAAAATAGGTAATCACACACTTTTTCTTGTTTATTTAAACATGAAATTATGGAAAGAATGTGAAAATACATCTTTTATATGACCATGTCTTTTATAGGATGAAATGATCAGAATGTGAAAAGCTTTTTCAGGGTATCTAGTAAGAATTTAAAAACATTGAGAGATTCATTCTTTTACTATTAATTGTAAATCACATTGTGACCAACTTCACATTTCAACTGATTATATTCTGTACAAATGTAATGTATTGGTGTGTATGATTATCCAGGCATATTGCAAAACTAAGTCTTGAAGCAACATTGAACAACACCCAAAGGAGAAAACACTCCATTTATAAAAATATTTCAGAGTGCTCTTACAAGCTCCATACAAGCTCTTTGAAAGTACGGTTTGAAACTGGCCTTTTCCCCTATTTGACCGTCACTCCAACAGTGACTCTTTACCTTTTTTGCACAACACTAAATGCAGATGTTTCATCCTCTGCAATCAAACTTTATTCAAACTGTACTGCTAACATGTTCACATGGCATCACGTCATCCAACGTATGTGTGAGAACAGTCCAACCGTCAGTGCACTCAGAAAATGCAAAGTACATTACAAACAGCTGGAGTTAAACAGTTGCAGACCAAATGGAACTTCTACAGTATGTAAAAAAAATAAATAAATAAATTGGCCAGGCTTCATTCTTGATATCGCCAGAACTCAGATTTTTGCAGCTGTTCACAGATGTTCACAGATGCCATCCGTAATATGAAAAAGCCAGAACCAGACATTGAAATGACAACAGATATTGTTTTTTTTTTTCCCCTCCGTTTTCTTTTTTATTAAATCTTCACGGTGATTATTGCAAAAGAACGTGAACAGCAGTGGAGCATGCTGGCATACCATGGTTGAATCACAGAGGATCTCAGATTGCAACGCTTCAGCCACTGTAATTGATAGTCAAACCACCATTCCCCCCCTTTGGGAGAAACATCTACAGCAAAGAGTCAAACCACATCCAGTGTGGCTCTTTGCCAGCAAATTATTCATTGCCTCAGCTATCTGGGGCAATGCAGAATCATATGGATTACACCCTCTGTCTTTCGCGCTCACACGCACAGGCACGCACACACACAGTGAGCTATCTGGGCCAGACTGAGCTATTTTCTGGAAATGAAGCTGTTGGCTGCGGTGGCTCTCCACACTAAACAGTGAGGCTAACCAGTGTTTGCTTTGTGGAAATCCCTTTGGCGTTTGCAGAGTGAGATGGGGCGAATGGCTCACACAAGACTGCTGCTCTCCTCTTCCTGTGACGTATTTCATGTCAAACTGAAGGGACTGTGTATATTCACTAAAATAAGTAGTAACGTTTCTGGATGGCTGGAAAACATATGAGAACATTTGATCTGATGATCATGGACCAAAAGAGCAAAAAAACGCATTTAACAAAAGTGGGCAAAGTTTCCTGTGTTGTGCAAGTAAAATAGATTTCAGTCCAAGCATGAGCTGCTAATCTGAAGACACTGGAAGCTTCATCCAGTGACTCTTAAGCAAGCGTTCACAGAAGCTTGGACAAAACGTTAAGATTATGTGATGTGTGACACAGTAGTTTAGAAAATAAATGTGTAATCTAAAGACTACCATCATACATTACGAAGTCGCATTTTGAAAGATTAGTGGTGTTACGTCAATAGATGTTAAGAATAAGGTTTTGTCTTACCTCCTTCATTGAGGCTAGTTTTTCTAATTGTAAAATAGTTACTAGGTCAATGTTGAGGACTGTTTAAGATACACATTTGAGGAGAAGTTACATCAGATGGTTGGAGGCAGATGCTCTTTAATCGGAAAGAAAAACAGATTTATGAAATAATGACATTGAGGATAAGCAGACTTCGATGAATGGGCAACATGCAAATAGTGGCAGGCAGCTCCTATAAAGGTAAGATAATGTTTATGTATTCATTGATTTGGCCAATGTTTATGCCATTGCTTAACATCTGTTATACTTTTGTTTTTTTCATGGCAGGACATATTTTATGTTTCTGCCTTCGATCACAATATACTGGCCAAGTAAACTCCTTTTTCATAGTTAAAGATAAATGACTGAGTCTAGCTATGAGGTATGTAGTGTTTGTTTGTGTGAGCACTGTGATAACCTGGTGACTTGTCTATGGCCTGTAAATGTCCTTTGCCTGATGTTAACTGGGATTGATTCCAGCTCTTGTGAAGAAAGCAAGTGCAGATGAATGAATGTAGCTGCTGCTGATGCTATTCATGCAGATTACATTACAGTTATTACCACCAGAACAAAGGATCGAGTTTGTGTTTTGCAGTTTGTTTGTCTCAGATGCTGTGAAAACAAACAAAAAAAAGCACTTGGGATGGTAGGATTACCAAATGTAAGTAGTTGGCAGAACAGCTTAGATAGTTTGATGAAAGGAAACTCGGGTTGGCAGTTCATAAACACTATCGGGTCAGACTGGACTAAACAACACTTAAAAGTGACAGCTGTTTGAAAAAAGATATTGTTTTGAGGATTCACTTTAGTTTAACGTTACATGACACCCTCTTTATAAATCACCTGAAATGAACACATGGTCGGCGCTGGTGGGGTAATGGAGCTCATGTGACTGAGATGTGAGGATGTGGTTGGGAACGGCCGGTCAAAAGGTTGTTTTTCTTCTCTTTACCCCACGATCCAAAGAGGACAGGGGCTTCTCCCCTATCAGGATTCGACCCGGCAAGCTGCAGGCCTAAAGTGAAAGCTCTGCTAGAGCTGGGGCCCAGCCCTTGTATCATCTGGTTTCTATTCTTTCTGCCCTGTCCAATGAAATCTGACCTGCTTTAGAGGAGAATTGAATTATGGGCCCATCAATAAATACCATATTTCCCCCTTTGAAGTTTCATACGCGATGCAAAGTAGTAGATGTCATGTTAAAGTTATTACCCAATTCCCTAGCGTTAATCCACTCTGCTCGATGTTCCTGAATTTGGAAGATTGTTGTGCCTTTTTTTTTTTTTTTTTTAAATTGACACTTCTTTTTTGAAATGTCAGACTTATCGTCAGTCTCTTTTTGACTTTTGTAACACTCACAAAGATATCCTGGCCTCGGAGAACGTGGGAGAGGTGTGTGCATTGCAGAGGGAAGATTGACTTTGAATGTTTCGTGACAGTGGTGGATAATTTTACCAGCTGGCGAATAGTCTGCTCTTGAGTCATTTTGGAGGTGCCTATAAAGCCTGTGTGTAATCTTCCTGCCTCCTACTCTTTAATTGTGTCTCTCACGGAACAAGTTGCTTTTGTTAAAAGAAGATTGTGCCTAAAGGTCCTTCTGAATCAACAAAGACGAGACGATGAGAAGAAGATTGGGATTCATGAGACTTATTGCATCACTTGCTATCTCATCATGAACGTTAGGGCCGTTCGAAAGTGGAAAGACAGAAAATGATAGCGTGCACTGAAAGTCACGCACGATATTTGCACACCGTGTAATCAGATGGTATGCAGCAACAGTCTAGATTAACTTGGAGCTTGTAATCGAGCCAAGACGTTTATAGCTGTTCTGAAAGGCCATGCTGGGAGGCGGCTAAACAGCCTACCGTTATCAAGTGGGGCAAAATGTGTACGATCTCTACAGGTCTTGAATATTTTCTGGCAGTCATTTCTTTGCTGCATTGTTAAATGGATGTGTGAATAGAGAGTGCAGCAACATCCAGATTCTATCCCACTTTGTCCAGTTCAGGGTGGCATCGGGTGGAAGTTACAGACTTTAAAATGATGTCTTGAACTGTGTTTGGACTGTGAGAATATTTGAAAGAAAGCTATGCATGGGAGGAACATGCAAACTCCACTCAGAAAGGCCTAGGGCAGATGCCCACCTATGACCTTCTTGCTGTACTAAACGGATGAGCAATTAATGGAATTTATACACGTTAGGCTTAAGAGTTACTGATAATTTTCATTGGGAAACATGGACCATTGGATCTTCCCAACTTTTAACTTTCCCAGTTCCCGGCTGAATGCAGCATTATCGCCCATCGAGGCAGGGATGGACAAAAGAAATGTCTTCAAATTTAAAGCATTTCAGATAAGTAATAAACAAGGAGTTTCTTACCTGCAAACCTTAACCAAAAAAAAAAAAAAAAAATCGTTTTGAAGGTAATGAGATAACACCACAAAATAAATCCTCATCGAGTAGAAAGAGAGGTTTACTGCAGGGTAGGTCGGGGTCCCTATAAAATCACCACAAATGTTCTGTTTTGAGTTGAGGAAATGTCAGTTTCTCACATAGTTTGTCCCATGCTGCTGTTTCCTCATAATCCGTCCCAACAAGCACGAGATGTTCGTTTAAAAAAGGTTAAACTAATCTATGAGATGGTTTACATTTAAGCAAAAGTAAACGCTAAAGACACATTTAACTATCCCGTAACATGCAAGCAACAGATGATTTGTTCCCAGGGATTAGTGGCTCTGCTTTCTGCAGGTGATGGTGAAAAGGGCAGAACTTCTCAATCGAAATAATATTACCTACATCAGTTGATTATTAATAAATTATCAATTTGTTGTTAGGGCTCCAACCGAACATGAAAAAACTCAAAATTTTACAAAACAAAATTTGGTATTAAAACATTAGAAAACAAAAGCCACCAGAAGTCTCATAAATGGTGAAATGTATCTACTGTGCTTTTCACAGGCCTATAAGAGGCGTAACGAGTGTCAGCGGAGAATGACCCGGCAATGAAGAGCTCAAGTTAAGAAGCAGCCTTCTCTGACAGGTCAGGGAGATGTGGGGTTATCCCTGTAGAAACAGCTGCCCGGGATAATGAGTAACAGTGTTCGCAGGCCTCCTGAATGAGAGAAAAATAACACAGCTATTAGAAAGACTTGTTTGAGCAAAGGAGGAGGAGGGGAAGGGGGAGGATTTCAGCATAAGTAGTGAAATTACTGACAACAAAGTGTCAAGAACCAACATATAGTGGGTTTGAATTCTGAAATGTTTGCTTGTAATACTGTAGCCTATGTGTATTTGTTCAGCAGAGGTTTTTTATAGCGTAGAATGATGATCCTCAATCCCACTTTGCCCCTCCCCAGACCCCCTCATCCCCACACTGCACATGTTTTGGCTCATTCCAAGTAGTCATTTTTGTTTGAATGCATGACTTCCTGATGTTTTTTTACATTAGAAGATATTGCTAACAGCTGCTGTCCACGGTGAAGAGCACAGCTCATTTTTCCAATTAAGATGTTTTTCATTGGAAGTTACTGTTAAGTGAAGGCATCCAGATCACATGTGCACCAGTGAAGGCCCTACCCATATATTCAAAATATGTTTTACAGCCATTTTTTTTTTTTTTTTTTTTGGGAATATCTATGAGGTAGCTCCTGGATGTTGTCTCGCATGTATACATAAGAACCTGCACACCTTTTACACAATTGCCTTTAAACTCGAAAAGCATCTGTTGACACAGCCTTTGTGTCATCTCAGCCGGGCGTAGGAGGAGGTGTGAAGATGTTGTCAGTGATATTCATTACAAGCCGGCGCATCAACTCATCAAAGCCCTCCTTTGTGAAGGGGATCAAGTCAGAGGCAGGTTAAGGCTTTTCACCGAGACGCCTGTGGTTTGCTCTTCCTTTTAGTTTCCCCTTTTCTTCTATTATTCCAACGGCTGCACAACCCAACACAAACTTCAGCCTGAACTTAAACTCTTTTTTTCCACCATGTGAAGTAATGATTCCCCTGACACAGACTAATATTTCCAAATGGGAGGGTTTTTTTTTTTAGCACATGCAGATTTCAGTGCCATGCAACACGCACCAGCATTCAAACCCACATGAAAGACATCAAGAGGGAGCAGAGGAAGAGATCTCAAAGGAAGATAGCGTTCAGTCAGATGCTGAGGGTCTTTGCCACTGAGCGATTAGGAGCCTGCAGGGTCTTTCCTGTCCAGTGCAGGTTGTGACCCTGCAGGATGTAGCAGCTGCTGCAGAAGGATCGTTCTGTTGAGAGAAACCGCTGAGCCATCAGAGCTGCTGGAGACCAGAAGGAGCGGCCTCAAGACCTTTGACAGGCTCAGATCAATCAACACCACCTCGGCCTCAAGGACCATCACCCCTGAGACCATCTCATCGTGACCCAGAAAGGTTCACTTTTTGTCTGTTAGTAAGGAATTCCTGAATATTACTGTTAATCCAAGTTATTTTCAGAGTTGTGGCTCAAAAGCTCTTTCAAACATATTGTGGTCTTTGGTTATGAAGTGAAAATGTTCTTGTGAATGAAACATTTGTCCATCCATTTAGATGGTTTAATTTAACTTAAGCTCACATAGAGTATAAAAAGTATTGGTGATGCTGTTTTGGGCCTCTCATCCATGTTCTGATTCATGTAGACATTTATGAGTAGAAGTCTACTTTTGAATGTTTATGTGGTCCGTGTCGTCTTCTGCACTTTTGGTGTATTTGGTGAGTCACACCGCCCCTAAAGGCCTGGCATATGTACTGCATGCCCTGAAACCTCGTGTTGAGCAGTGTTCATAGTGACATGTACATGGAATTCTTTTTGAGAAACCTGGGGAGAAAAAAGATCCTTTTGGCTCCTATGGACGTGGCATTAATGTGATTAAAAATGCAGTTCATCACAGATATAACTCCAAGTATATCTACAACAATTATTAAGCTAACCAACCAGTCCGACATGTCAGATCTCAGCAGCCGGTACCAACAATGGGAGATTTGATAGTGAACACAACTTTGTCTAAGGCTCTGGAGAGTTTTATTTATTTATTTTATTTTTTTTAAATCTACTGAAAGTTCAGTGAAAACAAAGACACATCTAAATCCTAACTGCAGCACTGGTAACAGCAGCTGCTCCTATACGTTTCCCTGGCTAAAACTACTGTTATGGGCAGGTCTTGACAGTTCAATTATGTTTTCTACATTAACAAAGCTGCTAAATCAACACTTCGCTGACGGAGAAATACCAGAATGATCTCACCCTAAAACTGAGCAGCTTCGCACAGTATGAGTAATTGCCACTTTGGCTTTTAACTCATGTCTCATGCAATTTAGTCCAAACCAGCTTTTAGTAACAATTTAGTAAATTACTTCATTATATTGATTTGAACATGAGTCCCAACAGCGGAACGATGCAGGCGGTGCCTGCAATAACAGAGATACAGAGTCGTCATATAAACTCCGGATGATCAAACTGTAAAACACTTCTGTGGGTGTTATGTAGGTTATATGCGGAGATATTTTAATCAACTCTAAAAGATTTGAAGTGAGGATTGCACGGTGGTGTAGAGGGAAGTACTCCCACTTCAAGGCAAGAAAATTAACCCCACAGTGTCTGTTCACATGTATAGTGCATAGACTGAAACACAACAGTATTAATAAAATAAAATACATTTTAGTTAAAATAAAATAAAATGAAATAAAATTATGATAGCTGAGTATGGGTTGCCCAATGTTAGACACTGGCTCAGAGGAAAGTGCACTTCAGTATGTCCAAGTCATAGATACCACTTTAACAATACTTTACTGAGATCTGAATTACGGTTATACACAGGTGACGTCTTTGTGAGACCAAATTTTCATGAAGAAAGCATCAAAGGTTTGCAAATCTCTTCAGGATTGAGTCTCCAAATGTCCACAACATGGAGGCAGAGGGAATCTGAGCAACATTAAGCCTGAGTTTTGTTTTGGATTCATTGCGGGAATGTCACACCCGTCCTCCATTCCTTGCAGCTCAATTATCGGCCCTTTTCCCTCCTCCGGGGCCTGAGCACCGAACAGCAGGCTCCAACTTGTGCAGGGGTCTAAAAACTCTGGTTGAACCAGCCTAAAAAACTGGGTATCTGTAAGACATCAAGCTTCACACTCTCATTCTTTCCTTCGTTTGCTAAGTGAGCTCAGACTGTTTACATCTTGATATATAAGAGGTGTGGACAAGAATGTGTATTGCATACCTTTTTTTAAGGGTGAGTGTAAGTAAAACAATGTTTTATTTGGGGTTTTCTTTTCAAGCAATCACAAGAAAGATTATCTTATTATCAAGCTTAACAAATGGGAGCTCTCTGAAAGTGGCCACTCTATGAAAATAAAGTAAAAGGACAGAGAGAAAGCAAACGCTGTGAGCAGGTATTCATTTTGTTCCAACGTGATCCTCCCTGCCTCTCTGCATCCATCCATCTCCATCTTCCTCCCTGTCCGCCCAGATGCTTTCCTTCTGTACTTTGGGGGGAAAGTAGTGAACGCTGTGGACAGATTTGTCTTTGCTGAAACACTACAGACACCTGCATAGTGCTCATTTAAAACTTTTACTTGCCAGTTTCTCCAGCGCACGCAC
>OMNM01006563.1:6702-19906 GCA_900302745.1 Parablennius parvicornis
GTTTTCAGAGCATTCGGTCCATTAACGGGTGAGTCACAACCTGAACCTTCGCTGATGAAAACAGGCTTCATTTTGGCTGTGAAGGTTGGGCGTTCGGCCTCCAGTGCGACGTGACGGTGACGAGGGAAACAGATTGAGTTTATCGACACTATGCTTGGTTATTCCCACCTGCAGAGAGATTCAGACAGGAGTAAGAGATGTACAACAAAAAAATTATTCTAACTTTAACAAAAGTGCCAAAATGAAGTTTTATTAGATGTTTAACCCTGATTGAAATGATGCATATTCTTCCTAAAGATGGAAACAATGACATATTTCAGATGCACAAAGGTGTGTTAAACCAGGGGCGGACAACTGCAGGGCTCCAGGAAGCTATAAGAATGGCAAAGCATCAGGAAAATCTGGATGGTCAGGAGGGGCAGCGTAACTCACACACTTTGAAAATCCCTGCTTTTCAATATCGGTCTCAGTAAGTAAGTAAGTTTTGTTCAAGTGAAATGTGCAACGATCCATATGAAAATAAAGCCTTTGGGTAGATGTGCATGCACAATCTTATTGGTTTGGTTTAAAATTTTATGCAGAAATGGTGATATAGGCATGGATAACAAACACAGTGCACTTAAATACAGAGGTGAAATAAGCTTACAGATTCTAAGAATGTTCCCAAAAATTGTCAATTACTTGAGGTTTGTTGTTTACTCACTCGCGCCCCTGTGGGTACCGTGTGGTACTGCAGCTGTGTCAGTGTTAATGACATACATTGCATTTATTGGGGGCAACTGACCATCAGGAAAGGATCCAAGAACGGAGTAGGTAACAGCTGAAGGTGCTACATGGAGTCAACACGATGGCCTCTCATGAAATTTGTCATCATAAACAAAAAGAGTTTTTGATGAAGTATTCTTGTTTCAATGCAATAATTGTCTTGAGTAAATTTCGAAAAAAAACCAAAAAACTAATAACATCAATAAAGAGTCAGTGCAATGGTTAAATACAACAAGTACTTAACATGACATTTACATTTAAATGAAACTTTATGATTTCAGTGACATTTTAATGGGACAATTTGTTACATAATTGTTGTTGTTTTAATTATTTGGTATATTTAATTATTTTGAGTATCTACTACATTTGCCCAGGTCAAGGAATATGCGGTTGAGTTTAAAAACAACAACAACGCAAAACAAAACAAAACTAAAACTACGTGAATTTGAGGAGGTACATTGCTGAATACTGACATTTTCTTACTGGACATTGATCCATTTAAAACATATTGAATTCAATCTGAATTAAAACATTAACATATTTTACATTTATCAAACAAACTGAAAAATGTCACGGCTTTTTGGATTCATACTGTACAATTCCAGCCTTTATGGCATTAAAATGAGGTGGGTGAAGCAAGGTCATACTTCATCTTTTGGAAATATGCATTATCAGAAGCTCCTACATGATTAAACGTAGATTTCATATTTCTTTTTTTCTGCAGCAGTGGTTGTAAACCTCCGTGCTACAGACTGTGTACGTGTCGTGTTGCAGACATTGTGGTGTAACTTAGAGTTTACTGACGTCGTTTAGCCGAGCATCAGTGTCGGTGATTCCAAGCTGAAGCGCAGTGGATGTGGTGTTCCGTTCTGTGTTTTGTATCATGTGACGATGTGGATTTCACAAACCGCTGCTTTGCTTGTTTTTGCTTTGACTTGTGAGAGCGGTCAGTCGGCTGATGGAAGGAGGGACGGACGTGTTTACCGCCGACATTTGTATACTTAGTGACGCTTTTTTTGCCACATCAGTGGCTGCTGGTGAATTCCTGAGCCGGCCTGCCAAACAGCCGGGGGATAATCGAGCTGCAGGCACAAGCGGCGGGAGATGGAAGCTCTTTCTGAGAAACGCACTTTCATTGGCTGAATGTGGGAAATAAGCGCTAGTTTTTGTTTTGAATTGTACCGACGCTGCACAAGCCTTGCTTATTAGTACAATTCTGTGCGTATGTCCTGTGTAATTCAAGTGATTATTTATTGTGCCTCCCCTGATGGTCAGAGTTATTTGTGTATTTTCAATGCCATTGTTGCTTTCATTATTGCACATTGAAACTATAAATATGATTTTGGTGTACTATTTTGAACCTCCTGCTTTGGTCTCGCTTCTTAGACTGATGTGATGCTGTGAGAACCTTCTAGAAACACTTCATTTGTACATTTTGTCTTTGTGTTGAAAATAAAGATGGTCCTGAAATCATAGAAGAGGCTTTTGGGTTTTCCATGTGCATCTCATTAAATTAAACACGTTATAATGTCATCAATGTTGAGGAAAAGTTGAGGTCACTCATTTTGCATTCATGCAATTTAACTTTTTTTTAAGTATTAAGATTGCAATTCCAGTGAGTTTCATCAGCTAGTTTAGTCTATAAATTGACTTAATTCCAACTGGAAGTTGTAGTATGGCTCAAGCAAAATATGGTGTATTCATTGCATTATTAAATTTTTAATATTATTTTGTCCCTTTATGCATTTTTAATGATCCTGCAAATGTTTGACTAAAACTTAATTTGAGGGTTTTTTTGTCTTTTTTGTTTCTTTATAATTCAAAACAGTGCACTTGGTTGATTGAAGAGGTAACAATAAACTGCTTCTCTGATGATAATTCCTCACAAACACCCACTCTCAGCAGCGCTGGGCTTCATTCAAAAAGTAGGCGGGAGAACAATTTTGTTTTTCTTTCGACAGTTTTTTTTTTTTTTTAACATTGCAATTGTGACATAACAGCCGCTATCATCTACATGTTTTAGAAATCTCCCATCAACCCACCTGATTTGAAGGAGTGGGATTTAAAGACGTACCTGTTACGTTTGATGTAAGGTTAAACAATAAGACACAAATCCACACACGTATTGGAAATGTCCATAATGAGGTGGGCTCTTGTTGGGGCATGAACACCAAGCATGCTGGACAGCTGCTGTGACGTTCATTCACCCTCCACAATAACGCAGTGAGCTGGGCTGATTGCGGCTTGACGCACGTGGGAGTATAAAAGTGTAAAAAAAAAAAGAATAAAAAGAAACGTATCAAAGAATCTGATGGCAGGAGCAGATGTTTCCTCCGTTTTCACACAAGGTGCTTCTGAGGCTCGACACATCCAGTCTTTGGTCCTTTTAACCATCTTTGGTACGTAATGCATCCAGACTTTGAATGAAAAGCAGCTCAGTTTGATTGGAAGAGGATCAAGACTTGCAGATCAGCCAACCAGCGCGAACAGCGACAGTTTCAAGCTGTTTTTACTGAGAATCAGGAGACTGATGTCCTGTTGGCTCCCAATTGTCATCGCCCGGGCTTATGTTTGCTTTTCTTTGTCTTCATGGCTATTTCACGTTATTCCTTTTGTGTCCTTCTTTCCCTTATTGTCTCTTATGTCCACCTTGTAATGCCCCTAAAAGTGTCTTAGTTTAGTTTACTAGTTTAGTTTACTAGAGGGTAAATTTTACACGCTAGTAAATTATATTCATGTCACGTTTTTCTAGCCAGTTTTTACATTTCAGACTTTTTTTTTGGATAGGTTAGACCTTTGATAGTCAGCATGGATAGAATATGAATGAGCATTTAAATATAAAAGTCAATCTGCAACTCGAACTCAAAATATTAAAATCTACAATACATAAGTATTAACATGATTTAAATATCTGTAAGATTAAATAAAAACACAAGACTGATTGTTGAAATTGCTGCCTTTCTATACTCCAAGAATCACGTCACCTAAACTATGCAGGACAAGTTTCAGGTAAGTGCTAATTCACCACCATCTCCAGGATTACACTGCATGAGTGGAATTTAAAAAAAAAAAAAGGCTTCATCCAATTTCACCAGAGTGTGAATAATGTTTTTACGTGAGCTCTCCTCCCTGTGGGTGGATGATACGGATCTGCCTTTCGGCTCAAGACGAGTGAGCGAGAGCGGCTGTAAAACACCTCGGTAAGAAGACAAGACGTGTCACAGAGAGGACATTAACCTCTGATCAGATCCCTGATGGAGGGGCTGCCAGGCAGACGTGACGGTACAAGGGAAGTCTCTGCTCACTCGCGGAGTGTGCGTTCTGTTCTTTCAGCTGTCTGCGAGACACTGAAATGTGTTTTCGCTTATCTGATGCTGCCTCATCTTAGGAGAAAACAAACATTTGAGACATGAGAAGTGACACTTTGCTTTTACTCCGCTCATTTGTAGCGATGTGAAAATTGCATTACATTATAGATATTTTGGTGGATTCTCTCTCGTTTAGCAGCCAACTAAATTAGCTTTTCCAAAGTGGGTTTTTCCACTGATTTTGTTACTCAACTTTGATGCTATTTGACTAAATCTTTTCAAATTTAGGCCCCATTTACACAACAACAATTTCAAATTTTGATGCCCCTGTTATAGAGCATCTTCCTCCTTATAACAGTTCAACTGAAACACTGCACTAACACAACAATGTGCACATCAGTATCATGCAAAATTCACTTTCTAATTGCTTTCTGACAGTAATGATCGTCCCCATACCTTGAATGATGCCCCAGAAGTGCAGAAAGTCTGTCCTCTCTCTCCCTGGCTTGTTTCAGTTTTAAAAGTGTGTTGCTCCAAAGAGCCAATCAGAAAACAAACCCTATATAGTGTAATTGGGGGTTCAGCCAATCACAATCAAGGTAGGCTCCTCCCTTTCACTCCTCCCACAATCAGGCACTTCGGCTCTGGCACATGGCACCATGAGAGGAAGGACTTCCTCCTCTTCCCAAGGTGTGTGGGCGGAGCCAGTCCAGTTCACACAGACACAGCAGATTCTGGATGCAGCTCCTATGATCCAATATTCAAATGGATGAAAATCAAGGAAAAGCAGGATTTGGGGCAATAAACTTTGAATACAATGTTTTTGGACCAGAGGGACCAATGCCAAAAAGCTGGATCATATGACCCCTTTAAGACAGGCGTTACTGAAGGGATAAAAGTACCGAAAGAGTTACATTTCAAGGAAGTAGTTGTAATAACTGATAACAAAGTAACATTTTTGTTCTATCAACACACATCACATGTTCATGATTTCAGATTTTCTCCACCTGAAAAAAAGCTTTAAACACTGTTTTTCTGAATATTGCCATCTTTTGTGCATTTAGCCAAACCCTGCTGCAGTGCACTATTTCTGAGACCAAGACTTTCCCCAAAAAGTGGCTGTAAAATCACGTTAAAAAGTTGTTGTTTTTTTTTTTTGCCACACACAGACAAACGAAGACGTCACTCTGCCACCAGCGGACTGTTTTCTGAGAGCTGCAGAGCAGAATCCATCCCCTCAGCAATTATTCATTAGCAGCAAGGACACATTTAAAAACTGTAGATTACCACTTAAAATCATGTCCCCGTTGTGACAAGATATAATTATCCTCCAGCCAGCAGGATTCAGACGGTTGAATCAGATGAACCACATTAGTGCCCTTCTGGAAGTGAAATAACAGGGCTTGGCCTGAATTTAGCGTAATCAAGTGTCAAAACAGACAAGGTGCAAAGGAGGGACCCAGGGAGGACGAGTGAAGTCAGCGGCGAGCGAGAGGGAGAGCGTTTACAAGTCAGACAGAGGAAGAGCAGCGCGGCGAACGTGCACGGGTGGAGGCAGAGACAAGAAACTTTCTGCCTCATTAACTTTCAACACAATAAAAAAAAAAAAAAAAAGAGGCTGTGCTGTGATGAAGGGACTCCAATGTCCATTATAACACCCTTGGACAGGAGAACAACAGCTACGAGGGGTGGGGTAATTGTAGCCCTCCCGCTGCCTCAGCTTTCATGAATAATTACATGTGGAATAAACTGTGTGGAGAAGCTGTTAGGAGAGAAAGTCCTTCTTTTTTTCCCCTCCGGAGACAGTGACGGGTAAATAAAAGCACAGTTGTGTGATCATGCAGCTTTAGAGATAAAAGAAACTGCTATGAAGTTCTCACCACCACATTAAAGCGAAGGTTGATTCCAAAGTTGGATGCTTACTACCAGCTTTGTCAAAGCTGATTAGGAACACAATTAATTCCATTAGTGTGCGCAGAAAGAACATGCAAACTGCAGAGACATGGAATCAGGTTCCCACGCTTTGGGAACAGAAACCACGTTGAAATTCAGAAACAGCCCCGCCTCCCTCTCAGGCCCCGTTTACACGACGATGTTTCAAGAGTTTTTGTGTTTTCATTTCAAAAAAACTTCGCATTTACATGGCGGCATTTTGAAAACGATGTCCCTTTACATGGAAATGACAGAAATAGTGAAGGTGACGTTCATGTTGGGCCTCTAGCGGGCCTCGCTGTTTGCTTTTGTAATGAAACGACACACGGGCTCAGAGAACACATGAATACAACGTTTTTGGAGCAACGAGACTCATGTGAAAGTGTTGAAAAGCTGGATAATATGACCCCCGTTAAGTTATAAACATTAATAATGTCAAGGACACAGACATTCATTTTGACAGACGATTGTTACTACAATCATTATAAAAATACTAAATCTCAGGAGAATATGGACTGGGCCTCATGACACATGTCGTAACATTCTGTTAATAGTGCAAGTTATCACATTATCAAAGTAGCATTAAAAATATCATCGCTAAATGTAATAATTGTAGTTATTAATGTAATAATACATTGATATTAGATTAGATTTTAGATTCATTTGTGACTCTTGTGAACGTGTGTGTGGTGTCCTCTCCAGTGAACTTGCCTTCACTCATAGTTACATGGGATAGTCTGCAGTGACCCTGAAGGATGAAGCTGTATATAATTAAAAAAACAAACAAAAAATAACCAACTAAATATATATTTTTACATAACTGAAACTTTAATATTGACAGCTAGAACAAATGCTTCATGATGTTGGCAGTGTTTTGCGACCGCTGCCCGCAGAGACGAGTGTACAAGTATGACATCCATGCCTGTCTAATTACCTTCCCTCCATTTACGGTTCCCATCAGCGATGAGACTCCATTCATTACCCAAGAATGTGCAATCAGCTCAGTAACGATTATCCTACACAACTCTCCAGCAGGAAAAATGTGTGGCTTTGTTTGCTTTAATTGTTTAATCATTTAAAAGGCGCCAATTACACCTGCAGAGAGGAGCGGCCTCATCACGAGGAGCCGCGTTTTAATCACAAACCTATTGTTGTGGGGTTTCTTCTCTCCGAGGCCACAAAGTTCTCCTCACAGATTAAAAAAAAAAAAAAAAAGAGTTAAAACTCAGGGGGAAAAAAAAAAAACAAACTAGAAACTGAAAGATGATTAAAGGTGATTTAAATCAAAGACTGCATCATGTAATAAAAATTTGCAAGTTAAATGAATGATCGATCGATCTTTCATACCCTTGAGAGCAATCTGGAGCCACCAACTAATCTAACACACACTCTTGAATGTCGGAGGAAACAAGAAGATAAAGAAAACTCCTGCAATGAGTGAGAACATGAAACACGTCACAGAAAATTTGAGTGTTTGCCTGAATAATATAAGTAAAGTCCACTTTCCTTTTGATGTTACTGCTGAATGGGATACAACTAAGCTGTGTGGTGGTGTTAGTTTCTAACGAAGTGCAATATCTTTTTTCAGAGAGCAGAGCAGATAATCTGCCATTTTAATCTACTTCTAATCTGACAAGCGGACCTTCGTGGCTCGTATCTTTTCCAGCCATAGCAGTAAACCTTGTTTACATGCCTTCAACTTTTAAAATTTACTTCTATAAATAATTTCCTCCAGATGTCAAATGTTTCTCAGTGTAGTTTTGTCAGCTGCTCTGTTTGTCTTTCAAGTTGTACTGTGGTAACCGAAGATTCTTAGAAAACATTGAATGTCAAAGGTGATCATATTGTAGCATAATATATTCTATTCTTCAAGATAGTCTCTGGAGCAATCCAATAGTACATTCATTCAACTGACACTTATGTTGAGTGTTTTGAATCGGAACTCAATGTAATCCGTGAGTCATTAATCTAAGGAATTGAATTAAGTCTCCATGTTAATTAAACAGAAATCTCATATGACTCAGAAGCTATGGCGCCTGGAGGAAACCAAATATAACCATTTATCTAATAAATTAATAAAACTATAGTTCCGTTTCATAGTACTCCTGAGAGTCCAGATAAAGTGACAATGGAAGTGCTTGTAGATACATTTCTGAATCTTTGGACTTGTATTAAAAATAACTAAGACACATTAACGATAAATAATTACCCTCAAATCAAATAAAAGCAATTAAATCTACATGCTAATGACACCAGAATGTGGTAGGACTACGCCTGGTGAACCAATAATACCGTCAATATATCTGTCTGCGGAACTGAAATGCTTTTTATCGTCTCAGAAAATTGACTTCACTTGTGAAATACGAGTCAACTGCACTGCGTCTTCTTGGTCTCGGGACGCTTGATTTTTTAATTTAGAGCTAGATCAAGTTTCCTGACCCTGCAAATAAATTAAACTTATTCACAAGAACTGATTTTGATTTTTTTGTTCGAATAGTGAGTGTCAACCTTGAAAATAACAAACTCAAGCTGACGGCAGCAAGTTCAAATGACTGTAGATACACAGTTCACTCTTCTTTTTTTAAATTTTCTAATTCTCTGCAGTCAGACAGCTTAACAACACCTTTACAGTTTGTAGTTGTTTTTTTTCCCCCCATTTTGTATCTGAGTAAATACAGAGCCTATCCTCGGTGACACTAACAGCTTTGATAAACCGCCTTCAGGTAATCTGGGGATGCTGGTACGGCTAATAAAAACAGGCAACGTGGCCTAATGCAGCTGCACGGCAATAATCAAATAAAAACAGAGCGAAAGTGGATTTTCCTGAGCAAAAAACAATGAGGGAGAAGAGAGAAGAAAGGCGATTATCCAGAGCCCATTGTCTGACCTCGTGAAGCAAAGAGAGGAGCCGAGGACACGGATTGCAGGCAGTCGATCCGGTGAAGAGGAGGAAGCTTTGGATTTTATCAATAAATGTGTTGGAGCAATTCTGATAGCATTTCTGAATGAATGTGTCAATTTTACTGAACAGCAGACTGTGTCCGATTGTGTTTATCAATCAAGTCAAAGAACGACAGACATTAATCTGCAAGTGCGTCTTAATAGAGAACATGCAAACTCCACACAGAAAGGCCTAAAAATGTCCCCACAGTGTGGCGTTTGAGAATCATTCAAATTCAATTTTATGACATATAATAATTTGAAATCAAATATCTTCTATGGTTTACATGCTACTGTCATAAAAATAAACGCAAAGTCTTATAATATTTCAATTTTTGTTCAATAAATATATCAGTTTACATTTTTGAAAAGAATTATGGGAATATTTATCTTTTCATATCTAATTTCTTTCTCGGAATAGTTAAAACTATTTATTGTCGCTTTGCTAATTGTGCAGACTGTCTTTTGATTAAAACAAAGAAAAAGAGAAGCTGCGTAGAGGATTTTGGGAAATACCGTTTACAGCACCGTGAAAAAAGCTTTTAACACCACATTTGTTTAATGTTATTGTAACATCGTTCTATGTCTAAACTGTTTTTAAGAGGAAAACTTTCTCAATTTTAGTGACATATTCAATTTAGATTACATAGTTTTCTATTATGTTGTATTTATGTATATATTTATTTGACTACACTTTCAAAAAGGTAATTATTAGTCAATTAGTTTGAATTTTTTTTACCTCGTGTAACAGTGGATGTTGGTGTGACAATAAAATCTTTGTTTCTTTCAGTCACATTTCATGCAATATTGCATATGTGATCAAAATAAAAAAATAGTGTGTGTCCAGTTTGGTTATTAATTTCCTTGCAATGTCCCTTTAATTTCTGCAGGATGCACAAGCGATTTCGTATTTAAACCTCCAGCGATGTACTTTTTCTATTTTGACACCGGTGAACAATCGAGATATAAATACGAGGCAAACGCTGCTCCTCCCGTGTTCAACACCTCAGGAAATGTGCAAAAGTTTAAGATGTGCACTCGTCTCCATCATCCATCTAATTTACTTTAATACCTCAGAGGAGAAAAATATACGAAACTTCCTCTGCTGCATTTCTAAATATACTCCTAATGTGTGTGTCGGGCTTCTATTTGTTCCCTGGCCTAAAAAAAAAAAAAAAAAAGGAGAAGAAGAAACGCGTTATTGAAAGATGTGATTGCACTTCAAGGCCTCTTGAGAGTTTTGGCTTCACCTCCGAGTGATTTGTGTGAGACTGAGGCTCGTGTGGCAGAAGCCATGTGATGTGTGAAGCAAGTTTATGAAAATTTATGGAAATGAGCAGTCGCCTCTTTCAAATTTCCACAGTAATGATGGTTGGGATTTCCTTCAGTCCACCTCCCTCACACACCGTATGACACCAGGTTACAACCACTCAGGCTTCTGTGAGACCCGGTGACAAAAAAGTCGACAATTTCAACGATGAATTCAATTTCCTGGAAATACAAATGATTTTAATAAAGCAGTGAGCGTTTAACCAGGCTTAATTAATGTGTATTTTCAACAGTGCGGACGCTGCTCAGGTGAAGCAAATATGTGATTGAATTAGATGAAATCATTCGACTGAAGAAAAGCCATTGCAGGAATCATTTATTTTCATTTCATGTCTTTAGGAATACAGTTTCACCTTTCTGGTTCATATACAGGTTCACATTAAACTAAAAGTGAGAAAAACAAGTCGGGAGTCATCCGCGGACAGATGTTTTCTTTAGTTTTCACATCAGAAAACAAGTCTTCAGTTTGGAATGGTCATGCTTATCGGGGAGGGGTAATGAGATGAAAACGTAAAACTAACAGAGTCCCAAATCTAATTATTATTGACCTTTAGAACAAAGAGATTAGTCGGGGTCAGGATGTACAGTCTCTCATTGGTCGCTCTGAAGCCCAGGATTGGTTTGTCGGAGTCCAGGCTCGCCACCTGTTGCTTGGCAACCTGTCCTACCTGGCGGCCCTGCTTCCTGTTGAAGAGGACGGTCTCCACCGGCGCCGGCTGCCGGTAGATGAAGGCCCGCCGCAGACACTCGCACAGCGAGGCGTAGGAGAAGTTCGGGGCACACGTGGCGAACTTCTTATCTCGTTTGGATGCCTGGACGTAACCTGTGTTGAGAATGTGTAGATGCAGAGTGAATAAGTGATGTCCTTCGATTTTTAGATCGACACCCAGGAAAATGCAGTTGTGTAAACGGGGCCTCAAATTAATACTAAGATTTTATTAAAATAGTTCTCAACATGAATATAAAATGATATGGAGAGTCCGGTACATGTAAAAATGAATAGAAACCTATTATTATTACAAAATGTGCCATAGTTCAAATTCGCATTGCCTCGTATAAAACACACATTATACCCTCGTTCACAGTAAAAACCTCAAAACCAGCCCCAGATCCAACTTTTTACTGCTCGTGAATCCCAAAACATTTAAAATTAACATCAATAATGTGAAGTAAACGGGCTATTTGATGTGCCTTGTTCAGTCTCGTCATGTGACTTTTATTCACGTGAGCATGAGACAAGATTTCCACTTGAATTCAGCAGAAGGTGTGTAAGTAAACCAGAGGGAGTTTATCCCTCTCATCTTCGGCGCATGCCGCCCGGCGGGAGACAGACGGAGCGTCTTTAACCGATATTTCATCCAATTTTAGAGAGAGGAAGTCAGAGAAACTGTTGTAGCTTGACATAAATGACGCCCGTCTCGGACTCAAACATATGCTCCCGTCAGCCTTTTGCAAGCAGTGGAATTTATTTCCTCCGACATCTTTTTAGTGTTGTTTGGGAGCTCTTCATCATGTCTGACAGCAGTGATTCCCCGCTGCACGGCGGCGGCTTTACTCTGCAGTAGATCAAAGAGATAAAAGTGGGCTTCTCATCCAATTTAAGGGGCTTGAAAGCAAGAAAATAAAAGGGGAACTTTCGAAAGTGCAGCATTATTGTTCCCATCCAGTAAAGAGAAGGAACAATATATTCTACTAAAAAGTAGTTTTTCTTTGTGAATCTGTGCGAACTTTAGCTTCTTAGTGGAGATCAGTCACATCCAAGATCAGACACTTCTTCTGATCTACAAGCAGAAAACACACCAGGCCAATGAAGAGACTCATGGAGATAGGATGTGATATTTTTAGTCAAGGGACCTGAAAATTAACCGATACTTAAAAAAAAAAAAAAAGAATAACTGAAGATTTTTGATAATTACACTTACTTTATACAGGTGTATCATAAAACAATATGTGTCAGAAAAAAACTGGATAAACACGTAATTCTATGGATTGTAAATTTTGGGATTCTCTTTTTTTTCATGTTATTTTCACATTAGCTAATATTGTAAAGAATTAAAGCTTAAGAAAGTTTGTTTTTCTGTCATAAAACTAATGTATATGAAAATGGCACATTAGAATACCTTAAGGGAATACATTTAAATACACTCGCAAGTCCATGATGAGTGCTTTAAGGTGATGTCAGATTAATTAAATGTGATAAAACATAAAACGGACGTACAGCATGTTCAGTCCAGTCCCACTAAAACAGTGGCCAAAACAGCCAACAAGGAATCTGTTGATTCATTGCCTCAATGAATAAACTAGCAAACATTTTCTGGTTTGTAATTGTCAAAATTTGGTCAGGCTGTAGAGTCGCATCTGCTTTCCATCATTGATCAGCTACAACAGACAAGTCAGTTATTCAAATGTTCCGCTGGGTGGTTAAATTAAGTTTCTCATTGATTTATGAGATGAAGGGATCGACAAACAGCTGCAAAGTGCTTCGCTGACAGAGTGAAAACATAAAGTAGTCAACACATTTTTATATATTATGGTAAGATTTGAAAAAAACAAAAAAAAACAATCAAAGGCAAATATCACCAAACGACAAAAACTGACTTATTAGTGAGCTTTTATCTGGTTTCTAACTTTTACAAAATAAATCAGACAAAGCAAGTCGGTTAACAAGAATCCATCAGATAAGAGTTGAGCTGAGGTTTCTCATGTGGATGGATGGATGGATGGATGGATGGATGGATGGATGGATGGATGGATGGATGGATGGATGGATGGATGGATGGATGGATGGATGGATGGATGGAGGGAAGATGGAGGGATGATGGATGGATGGATGATGGATGGATGGATGTTGGATGGATGGATGTTGGATGGATGATGGATGGAGGGATGGATGAGTATGGTTCACATGGGACTTCATGACCTCTCACCTT
>OMNM01006573.1:3298-13829 GCA_900302745.1 Parablennius parvicornis
GAAACATGACTTCCGGATCACTTCAGAATCTGGACGAATTTAAAGAGAAGTCCAAATAAAGAATGTAAATATTAACTTGTGTTCCTCTCAATTCTGTAATGCCTGTCAACCACAAGAGTGCGTGTGTGTGTGTGTGTGTGTGTGTGCGTGTGTGTGTGGGTGAGTGTGTGTGTGTGTGTGTGTGTGTGTGTGTGTGTGTGTGTGTGTATCCTATACCACTGTGTCCTTGATGAAAACCATGTTATCTATTCACAGCTACCCCTGTTCTCTCTCCATCTCCCCTTCATCAGGTCCATATCCCCCTGCAGGAGTTTATGTGAATCTGTACGGGACAGCTGTGAACCTATAATGAGTTGCTATGGTTACCCGTGGCCCGAAATTCTACGATGTGACCAATATCTTGCAGACCATCTCATGTGCATCTCTTCCATCACCAACACCACTGTTTATACAGGGGAGCGTAGAAGTAAGTAACTGATTAAAAACATACACACGACTGACTTCAGTAAACAAATGATTCAATTTGAGATTTGACTCTATCAGTGCCTCAGGCAAGCTGCCAGGATTGTGAGCTGGAGGCGGCTTCATCTTCAAAAGACACCCTAGAGACTTTTTGTCGGAGTGATTTTGGTAAGTAATAATATTCTATGACAAATAAACCAAATGGTGATTGGAAATACAAAGCAAGCATGAAACAAATCATAAACATGTGAATTCACACAACATTTGTGTTTTTACTTGCTGTATTTCCAGTTGTAAAACTTCGCCTGACGAGGCTGAAATACAGCCCACTGAGTCTGTCTCAGTTCTCTCTGGCTGCTAAACTGGACGTCTTGAAGCACGGACCACTGTTAGGTGGGCAGATCCGCTCACGAGTCGAGCAGTGGCTGGAGAGGGATGCCACCTGTGTGCGGAACATGACGAGGCAACACCCACGAGGGGGCACCTTCCTTGTGACGGGCACAGCTCAGGGGGAGCGTCTGGTGGTCAACAAGGCCTATGCTTGGCACAGACGGGACAAAAACCTGATGGCAGCTGCACGCAAATGGAAACGTCACAGATGCAAGAGCTAGGACTGTGTGTTTTGTCCGAAATATGATCTTTCCTTGTGAAATAGAAAAAGCATCCAATTGCATTCTTAAATTTACTTCATATTTGATATAAATGATACCAATATGCCAAAAACAAGATAAGCCAAACGTTTAAGCAAGTACATTTGTTTTTATATTCTAAGATATATTCGTCTTAAACAGTGCAATTAGTCTGTAAACCTAATAGCACTAAAGGTTTTATTTGTAAATCCCTTTTGATGTGAAATATTTTTTTCAAAAAGCTGCAACAATGATTTTAACTTCTAGTAAAGTTGCACCACAGTTGTGCACCTGCAGGGTTACTGCTTGTCTTTTATTCTTTTAAAGACATATAAACACCTTTCAGCAAGACATAAAAGTTAAACACGTCTTGCAATGCATAACAACACTTGAACATTTAGACATTCCGATTCAAATAGTTTGATGTTGAGGGCTTTGCAGATCATAACTCCCTTATATACTCTCCATACGGACAAAACTGAGAAGACAGTCTTTATAATTTCTATCTCTATTTTTGAATATCTTCCTTTGTATGAAGTATGAAGCAAATCATCAGGGGACATACACAATCATGTACTTATTTATCAAGGGATGATACACACCTGAACTACAAGGCAAGCTTAGAATGGTTATGACTTTGTATGAACAATTTGAACAAGTTCACCAGTTGTAAATATCAGTTGTTCTGTTTTTGCATGTGGTGTCATGAGATCATTACTAGACCCTGTATATACAGATGGATTTTAACTTAATATTTCTGATCTTTGTTTTTATTGACTTTTGAAGTGAATAAATCCTTTTCTTTCAAATCCCGATGAAATGCCACTTAATCGTGAAGCAGCGAACACCAGAGTGATTCATCTCTTCCAAGTACTCACCAAATAGTAGTGGTTTCAGGCTGAGGGTCTTCATCTCATGTGTCCTGTCAAACCCGAGGGACACCTGCTGGACATGACCAACCTGCAGAGATGCATGACATCTGTTTGTGTATGCTTCATTCAAAAATGTCCATGTGAAATTATAGCAAAATAAATTAATCCTGATACGTGTGAATGAAAGTCTCTGGTCATTTGGAATTTTTTTTGTATCTTTTTTTTTTTTTTTTTTACTTTAACTGAAGAGGCAAAACAACCCACTCTGGCCAACTGAAATGAGACCGTTTCCTACCCGGATCCCTTCAAAGCGAGGCAGGCTGAAGCTCTGACTGTACTCCTCCTCATGCCGCTCCCTGGATGATGGTGCAGGCTGAGGCAGGTTGTCTCCACTGTCGCTGGCTGGTGCCGAGGAGGAGCCCCCGTCCCCGCTGACTAGATCCCCGGGGCCGTTGTTGTAGTGCACGTAGAGCAGAAGTGCGATCACGTTCAGGATGTAGACGTGAAAGAAGACCATGACCACCACGAAGTAAGCACGAGAGCAAACATTGCTCCTCTGGATGTGTAACCGAGTGGAGCGAAAAGGAATTTTGTACGGTGGTTTCATGCTGCTGTCAAACTCCTCCTGCTCTATTAGATCTTCCGGAACATCTTCCATGTTTGCATTAAAAGCTATCAAAGCGATCGCGATAGAAATGTGTGTGTATATTTATTTGATGGTATTTCATTGGCTGTCAGAGCTTAGCTAACCTCGCTAGCTACGGAGCAAACAGCTCCACAAACCTCCGGGATATTAAGACAGAAATCCACGCTGGGGTCTCTGCTACTTCCACCCAAAGAGAGGGGGCAGCTTCGAGTGAAAAAACAGTTAATCCGACACTCTTTTTCTCGAGTAAATAAATGTGTCATCATTGTCCAAAGTGGCTTAATCCCAATTGATGTTCTTCCCTGCCCCTAGCAACCTGCCTAACAACGAGATAAGGCGTCGCTTCTGGGGGGTCGCACAAACTGACAGCGACTCCCAGCGGTCACCGCCGGAACTGACTTTTAAAACATTTATATCCGGTTTGTCAATGCTGAGGCCCCCGAGCAAAAACCGACCAGACAACCGATCTCTTGAGTTATAACCTGCGAAAAAAGACCACAATTTGTTTTTAAGCTAATTAAAGAAGAGGGTATTGGAAAATAATTTTGCACAATCTTTCATACTTCTGTATTATTATGGAGTGACTGCCCCCCAGTGCATATTATTATCACCTACCATATCTACACACGAGTAAAAAGGAAATGTTTCTTTAGCAGATATTGACACTGACATGGGTATCTCTAAAAGGTATTAATATATTTTCATCCATCAGTCTTCTCTGCCTACTTTGTCTGTGGAAGGTTGGAACTGAAGCCAATCACACCCTGGACACGTGACTGATCAGAAGCAAACTCACACAAGTAAAAATATATAGGCTATTTTCAAAATTCTTGTTCATGGCAGGAATAAAACTTTAATTTTTGTTGGGTTGTTTTAATTTTATTTATTTGATTATAGTTCAAAAAATCATTAGTTAAAATCCAGGTACATAGTCCTTAATATGGTTTCACATTATACATTTGAAACATACATTATGTCTTACATCTGTTTTTATTCTTTATCCCACAATCTAAAAACATGCATTTCATGGTTATCTGCAACTCCAAAAGACCTGTAGGAGACAAAGTGAGTTGGGTTTTCCCTGTGAAGAACTGGTGACCTGGCCATTAGTATCTTGTCTTCCTTCACCCATCACCTCAGGTTGGTTCCTACAATCCTGATGCTCACTTATGTGAAGCAGTCTTTTTGACCACATGGTGGCGATGGAAGCCAGCAGGCCACACTTGATCTTTAACAACTGAGTGGTTTGCTGTGTCATTTGAGATTCAGGACGTAAAAGACTCGTGTGATGTCCCTTCATAAAAATAATTATTTACATTTTACACTTATAATAAATAATGTGGACCCAGACATTTACTTCATCTTTAGGTTTATATATCAGTAGTTATAGAGAAATGACATAGTTGCTGTTGCACTTTGTAAACTGTACATAAATATAATAATTAATTGGTTTGTACATCCTTTGTATCACTTTTTTGACTTCAGGATCATCAAACGCAGGACTATAGTATCCACTCATGCTGATGTGAACTCACAGAAGAGGATAACATTTTCGAATCTCCATAATTCCCATGCATTATTCACCAGGAATTCTCTCCAAGGTGCATATTTATTTGTGGATTGAAGCTGAGATGAGTGAATGCTAATTTCCCTGGTGACGGTGCAACACAATTTAATCTATTTGACCTCCCTTTTTATGTATAGAGAGACAGCGGGTGGGCTGGGGTTAGATTTGGAGGTGTGTGTGTGTGTGTGTATGGGGGGCAAACACACACACACACACACACACACACACACACACACACCTTGCGGTGTTTTCCTGGATCACGCCACTGCTTTCACTTGGGATCCACCACACACACACAGATATGGCCGATCACCGCCGGACGGGACGCCGCTGTTTATGAGCGAAAGTTCCACTCAAATAATGAACGTGTACGAGTCAGTAATGCGCACAGTGAGGCGCAGGCAGACTGCGACACAGTGCGCAGCTCTGGGATAGCAATTCTCCGGAGGGGAGCAACAAATCTGGTGGTTTTTCTCTCTCTCTCTCTCTTTCTTTCTTTTTTTTTTTTTTTTTTTTTGGTGGAGCAAAGTAGTTGGAGGAAGTTGTCGCAGTGGATTCATCCCAGCCTGGATTAACGACAGGAACAATAGTCTACAGCAGAAACCAGCAGGTCAGTGTCTCTGCTGTGTGTTTATTTGTGATCGGCCTGTTTTCTGATCACTTATGTTGGGACTGCATGCGCCATTAGGGCTGTCCTATCACCTGACATTGCAGGTGGACTTTATTTATTCCTCAACGCGATCGTTGATTAAGTTACTCCGAGTAAATGTATGTCCCCGTAGGATCAAGGCTGATACTTTATTGAGATCACATTGTAGCGACATGTACGTCTCAGCAGATAAAGCCAATACATGGCGATACGCGTAACCACGATATACGTCCCCTACTTGGATATTAGGTGAAAGTTTTGCCACTTGTGTGTTGTCCCGACTCGTATAAACACGCGTTAAATAGCAGGGGCTGGCCTCAGAGACGGCCACACTCGTATTTCCTCAGAGTTTCTAAACCGGTCGGACCGCCGCGCAACTTTTCTTCCCCCTGCCTGCTCGTCCTCCTCCCGGATACGCGCGCCAGGAAAACACGGGGAGAGAGGAACCGAGCGGAAAGGCAAAAGGCCCGGAAGGTGGAGGAATCTGCCGGCCAGGCCCGACGCGGCTCTTGTCGGAGGATTTTGGCACTGGTGTGCAGCCCAGCCCGCGGTCACGTCGGCTTGTGAGTCGGGAGAATGTCGGGATCTTGTCGGGAGAGTGTTGGGACTTCTCGACCGCTCGTTAAACGCGACAGTGGAGCGACGCGGTCCCGCATGCAGCGGTGTGTGTGTGAGACACAGACTAAAAAAAACCCCAAAAACATGTCATTTCAAAGGAAAACGCGTCCGCCAGAAAGCCCCAATTAAAAAAAAAAAAAAAAAACAGCCTGCTGGGAGTATTATTTAGCGCTGAATTATTTACATGTGTCTCAATGTGGGATGCTCTGATTGAAAGTCATGCGCATCCCTCAGTTTGCCCTTGTGATGCATCCTGATGGAGGAAAAAAAAAAGAACAATTATCCGATTCTCTGCTTTGGTAAGAGGAGTCCTGTTCAGACAAGACGCTCATGTTTTAGTTTATAATCTTCTCAAGACCTTCTCAGTAAATATGTCTCACACTCCTTTTCGCCACTCCAGTAAGATCTCAGCATAACAAACTTTAAATGCTCCAAATATTCTTTGCTATACTGTGAATGAAAAAGTTTACATTTACTTTTTTTTTTCAAACGTTACACAGGGTACATTTTCCAAGTAAAATAAAACTAATTTAAACTCTATGACATTTTAACAGTTCAGTGAATTATCTGTTATTTGCAGCACTTTGCAGCCTTCATGCATGCTTCTGCGTATTCACTCTGACAGTGTGGTTTTGATGCTGATGAAATTTTTAAAAGCAATAAGCAATAAAAACGATAAATGAATGAAAAGATAACGTGGCTGGCTTTCAGCAAAATCCCCTTCTACATAAACTAGCACCAGCAGTTTCTTTCATTCAAAGGTCTATTGGATACTTTTATTTGTGTGCTCTACAAAATCATCCTGTGTGCCTGATTAGATCCAATTGCAGGCCATTTTTTGCGCCTGCACCACATGTTTGACTCATTTGACTTAAAAACAGGCTGAAAACAAATCTTTGGGTTAGCTTCAATTATCCTCATCATATAACAAAGCTGGTTTTATATTATGTATTTGACTTATAAAGGGACTTTTAAAGTGGTCCACTGACCCATGTCTGCAATATTTTTGTTGTTAATAATCAGGTCATTGATAATATTCTCATTGTAGACGACTTTATTTATATTTCAAGACTCAGGAATTGGGCTCATTGAGTATAAATCAATTGTCATACAACATTTTGGCCAATGATACAAGTATAAACAACAAACAAACTATGGTGGTGTGGCTATTAAAATGTTATTGTGGCTTACTTTAAAAAAAATCTTATGTCAGATATAATAAGAGTTGAACATTACAGTGAGCCACAATTTCTAATGTGTATACATTGCAACAATGTTATTGATATTGCGATAATGATGTCAACCACAGTAGCTACAGCTGAAATGAGGAACATCGCTTCACATGATCTTGGTGAGCCAGATCTGTCAGCAGTCATATAGTCACTTTTTTTCTTCCTCGTCTTGTGGCTGAAAATGGCAATCCTGACCTTTTGTCTCTTATCGTGTGGTATGTGATTTAAGTCCAATGCTCCTGTCCAATCATTGATTCATTGATTTATTCATTCTTTCTTCTTTCTGAAATCACTCCTTTTCCTTTTTCTCTGGAGATTTAGACTCTGTGATGGACAGGATGCTGAGGAGGAGGCTTAGAAGGAGATTGGACTGTTGCTTGGGTTATCTGTTTATGTGTGTGAGTATGTGGACGTGTGTAGGATTCTGTAGTTGGGCAGATTTGTGCATTACTCATGCTTCCTGTAGTTCCTGCTCACTCGATGGAGTGCCATCGAGTGCCCGTTCCACTCTGCCACATAGCATGTGTGTGCATGCATGCGTGTGATTTGTGTGTCACCGAATTGTAGAAGAATACTCGCTTTTTTGAGTTGAACGGGAGGCACAGGATGCAAGACAGTGTGACTAAAACAAAATGAAACCATTATACAAAACTGCACATGTGTACTTCTGTGTGCATTACATACTGTATGACTACATGAGAGTCATCAGGATTGCCATCCATCCATCCATCCATCCATCCATCCATCCATCCATCCATCCATCCATCCATCCATCCATCCATCCATCCATCCATCCACCCTGGATAGGTCCTGTAGCATCCCAATAAGTGGATTGCTGGAAGTTTTTACAGCTGACACGAGCATGTTTATGACATTGTTTGAGTGAGTGCATGAGGGTCGAGTATCAAGAGACATGAATTGTGAATTCTCAGCTTTTTGCCTCTTTTTGGTTCCTTTCTCTCTTCATCCTTTTCACCTCAAATATTGCAGTCCAGTCTGTAACCTAGCAACCCAAACATTGTATGTGTCTTGAATAAATCAGATGGAGTGATTCCTCAGTCCTGTTTTGGGGTGTACCACAACCACATGGATGTGCAAACATGTGGGAACATGCTCACAAGTAGGACTGCACAATTGAATATTTATTGCAATATTACCATTTTGCAAAAGACTGATTGTACTTTAATAAAGTTTCCATGCCCTGTGCATTCATACTCTGCATGTCAACATAACCGATCTATCAGATGGGGTCCTACTGCCCTAGATTGTGATGACGACAGATCGAATTTCAACATTGCATCAAACCCAGTCATCACAGGCCTGAAGTCCAAAGTAGGAAAATCAAGAAAAAATGGCTAAAGTGAAAAAAAAAGACATAATAACTTTCTGAAAGGATGCTGCAGACGTGTATCGAATTTAAAAAATAGAAAAACAAACATGGCACAGATGCATTTGGTTAGAATTTTGTCCAAAAAGAGAAAGTACAAATTCCAAAGCACAAATAATACATCACCATCGTATACTAAAGTGTTTGTTTATTACATTTCATATTGAAATCATAATATTTACTAGCAATATGGCTTTTTGTATGTTAAACAAATATTGTGCAGCCCTACTACTGCTGACAGGCACTGATAAAGCACACATTGCAAAGACAGAGAAGAGTGCTTCTCCCCTTTGTATCACTTAACCTACTGACCTATTCTCTGTTGGGATTGTTTTTATCACACAGGCCATGTAATAAAGCTTGTGAATTCCCACAGAGGATTGCTCTCAAGAGCAAATAAAAGAGCAGAGGTGTTTGTTCTTTCTCGAAGGTCCAGCAGAGTGAGTGTAGCCTCTGTCGTCTGCAGTGTGTCTCTGCCTTGTGGGAGTTATGTATCAGAGTTTTTCATAGTTTGCCAGGTGTCTGCAGAGTGTGGCCTGCACATGCTGCAGCCTTAAGCCACATGTCACTGTTGTGCTCCTGCCGAGCTCCTCACGCGGCCCCGTCCATCTGCACGACAGTACCCAGTATCCACTGAACATTCATATTTCATATTTCCTGACGTTTTCCCATGTGTAAAAGTTTCATACTAAATGATGTGTAGGTTTTTTTTTTATGGAACATGTACTGCACACATATTCACTTGGATTCTAATCACCTTATCACATTGAGAGCACACACTGACGCGGATTGTGAAAGAGATGCCATGCAAGGTGCTCAGCATCAGGAATCAAGATCAAACTTTGCCTTCTTTGTCATATCTGAGGGGTCCTAGGCATGTGGCTAGGAGTAGCTGGGAATCACATTGAGTGGGATGGACAGGAATATAAAAAAATCCATTACACACAAACATGTACATACAGTTTAATATAGAACAAATATGTACTATTATTGTTATTTTACACAATATTATTTATGGCTTTAATAATAATAATGAATATAATATATATTTTTGTATAGATCTTTTTAAAACACTCAAAGATACTTTACATCGTTATAAGATCAATAAGGATAAAATTAAAAACATTAAAAAAGTTATAAAAACATACAATAAATGTAACAGATTTGTGCTAAGTATTAAAAGCAGTTCTGAACAGGTGAGTTTTGATGAGAGATTTGAAGGTGTTTAGTTCAGAACAGTCACGGATGTGTTGGGGCAGGGAGTTCCAGAGTGTGGAGGCAGATATGGAGAAAGCTCTGTCTTTCCGGTTCGGTGTTTGGTTTTGAGCGGGAGGGGAAGAAGGTTTGCATCAGAGGAACAGAGGCTGCGGGAGGGAGTGTGGCGTTGGAGCAGTTCTCTTAAGATATGGGGGGGTGGGGGCTGGTTATGGAGGAATTTGTGGGTCAGGAGGAGGTTTTAAGGAAATAGATTCTACAATATTTTATAAACTCCATTTTTAAGTGTTTCCCTCCTGTCCTCTGGGTGAAGAGATTTGCATTGCTTTCCTGGCTAATTCATTTCATATACAATGAAGACTGTGAAATTAGTTCTTATTATGTGTCTGTGCATGTCTGCATATGAGTGTAAGTGTGTGGTGTTGATAACATTGCTCTGTGTTTATCTATGTAATAGCCAAAGCATTATGCATTGGTCTTAAGAGTACGGATCATTTATTCTAGAAAATGTGCGTATGATTGTGTCAAGGTTAAATTAGGAAAACCCAATCACCCTGTCCAAGCAGGATTCATGTCTGGGAATGTATGCAAATGAGGGGGGGATGGAGCTTTGTACCATACTGATAATCCATGTAATAGAAGATATGAAATAAATGTGAGCTGCTTTCACTTTTGTCCCCCTCTTAAACTGGGAGGGGGGTTCTGAGAGAGAAATTCAGCCAGTGGAGGTAAAAACCATTTTCAAAAATGTTCATGTAAACTGGCACAAGCCATGTTGTTAGTGATAGATTTGCTCCTGAGTACAATCTTCTGGTGGAGGAAAAAAAAATCCCAGTTGTCCAGAGTTGAATTCCCTTGGAGCGCTGGATGTCTCTAATAGGCCTGAAAGACTGAGAGCCTGAAAGGATGAATGGCTTTTGTTGAAGCCTCCGAGGTTGGACACAAAGAGGGAGGCAGTGGGTGCAATGTGTGCTTGTGTGTGTCGGTGCCTGCGCATTTCAGCTTCCGTGCCCTTATCGGACAGTTAGAAGGAGCAGTAATAGAAGACAGAAATACTCTGCCTGAGCTGCGTCCACCTCCAGGCCAATAAAGCAGAGTGTAGAGGAGCATGACAAAGAAAGTGACTTCCACATGCCAAAATACACCCATGCAATCCCACACATTCTGTGAATACACTTATAAACCAGATATGAGATGTCTGCTGAGGGGCAGTTTTAAACAATATATGACTTTGAAAGCTTCCTGAAGCAAAGA
>OMNM01006576.1:6565-21353 GCA_900302745.1 Parablennius parvicornis
TCACTGATGGGTTGCAATAAACAGTAGTGTTTTTAGTCCTGACTGAAATGAACCGAGAGTTTCAGCTGACCTCAGACAAGCAGAGAAACTAAAGGCTGCTTCACACTAAACTTAAAAGACAAACAACAAATATTGTCAGTGACAGTCATCGTTGTTAGACTGTCATACCGAAGCCTCAATGTGTAACGCTACATGAACACAGCATGTGGATAATATTACTTATTATTACTAATATTATTAAAAAATCTACTTTTTAGGACATGTTGTGTTCAGAAATGAAGTCTAAAATATTTGTTATGGGCACAGAGAGATGCAATGTAAAATCATTAGTGTGGTGTCCCAAGGGACTGGAGCCTGCTCTGGTCAATGCAAGGCAATGAAAGATGGTGCACACCCAGAAAAGGCCAGTCTATTACACAGATGCACAACCACACACATACCAATACTGACAGGTTCATTTCCTCTGCGCAGGCGCACCATGCAAACTCCAAGAACAAAGACAACATAGACCACAACATAGACCAGCAGGGTCCAACCAAAGACCTTCCCACTGTGAAGTGTCAAAGTTAACAACCCCACTATCACGTGAAAGTCAATACGGCATCCTTTTATTGCATATTCTGCTAATATAGAAGCTCACTGATAGTATATTTTAAATTCACTGATTAACTTACCTTGTCTTTGACGTCTCACAGAAAACCCACACAAGACACAGGGAGAAAATGCAAACTCCACATGGAAAGGTAACGGTAGCTTTTCACACACTGTAAGTGAAGTCCCAGTTAAAAATTTAGTAATGTCATTTATTTTAACTTGACTTTTCAGCACTGAAGCTTCTATCACAGTATTTTAGTTTTATAAGACAAAGGATTTCCTTTTATTGTCTTAATAAACCTCTTGACTCATGAACAGATAAAAAAAACAAACATGTTTTCACACTAGACTGCACATGATTTTGAAGTAAAAGGCCAATTATAAAGGTGATTTATTATTTATTATTCTATTAATCTAATCTTGCCCCCCTCCAAAAAAAAAAAAAAAACATACAGCCAAAGCACAAATTTGGCTGCAGCATCTTGTTAATATGTTATTGCACATATGTACAAGGACAAAACCCTCCCCTTGAGTAGGAGAGCTGAACAGGCTCTACAGTCTTATTTCCTGAGGAAATGTATGCTGCTCCTTCTTCTTCCACCTTATCCCCGGGATCCCCCCCTTCATTCTATGCGAGCGGCAATACCAAGCTATGGAATTGCAAATGTCTCTTATCAGACGGAGAGATGGATCTGAAATGGTCGGAGGCCCTTTTGCCTGATATTACTGTGGCATGAAACTGATGAAAGGATAAGCTATGAGATGGAGTCACACAGTATCACTAATCTCTCAGGATATCTAATTTACCAGGGAAAGTGGTGATGGGTAATACAGTGAACAGCACAGCGCTGGCTGAGGAAAAACGGGATGCTATGACACCTTTTTACTACCTCCCTCGAGGTGCAACACTTCTGTCGGTGAAAGCCTTTTTTTCCCCAAATCACACCAGTGTCACACATGATTTGGTCTTGAAATGTAACACCTGTGGACTGTCAACAGACATCTGGGAGTCTTTACATTACTGTTGAGGAGAAGCATTCACAGCTGATAACATTGCATCTCTCAAGCCCTGACTGAAACACAAACTCCGTCCTTTCCTATAGAGGAGCACACAAAAACATGCTCGGCTATAATTATGCTGCTTGCTCAAGCGTGCGCTTTACAGATTGTCAAGCCCCCCCCTGTATCTGCTATAAAAAATACATAGGAATCAATATTTTACAACTACAGTATGTCTTTATATGGCACTATGTTATAGACAATGTCATGTCAAAGTGCTGACAAGATCCCGTGGCTGATAACTGATTCAAGACGTTAAGGTCGCAGCTGCGAGTCGGGCTTGTGCTTGGTGTAATGATAATACTGTGTTAGGGAACATCTTGGTTATTGTGACTGTCAGGGTAATTGTGTTCTTTCACACAGACGACTGAATAAGAACAGAACAAATTGAATGAACAACATGTTGAGTGAGAGAGGTGTCGTGGTTAGTGAGGACTGGGGGTCTTCTCAGGGTGGAATTTACACGGTTTTCTGGAGATACTCATGTTTCCTGATCTCTAACTTCCCCGTAGGTGTGAATGTGAGTGAGTGTTTGTGTGTGACTGTATCGCTGTCTTGGCCCTGTGATGCATTTGCCACACATCCAGTGATCATGCCTTTACCTATATTCAGCCTGGATGTCTTCATAAATCACTGCACTCAACAGACCCTCAAAACTCTCACATGATTAGAATTTATCTTTAGTTGTAGCACTGCTGCGATGCGAGTAGGTCTGTAAGGTATAATTTAACCATAAAACTCTAGAAGAGCAATGCAAATCATAGTTTTACAGAACATTTTGTGATCAAGAGAGCACAACAGAAACGCACTCGGTTTTCAATGACATAAAACAAGGTGGTAAATAAACCCACATGAGACGATGGACCAGAATGTGATTCTTGTATTTTATAGACTGCTTATCAATATTTCAGGCCTATATTGAAACAGAGTAGGTTGTAAAGAGACAATTGTCCAAAGCAGAGGAAGGTTTGAAAGGAGAGAACAGGCAGGACAGACTGGATGAAGATGAGAGTCAGAATCAATCTGTGATAGAAGGATCCAAGCCAGATTGAAGGGAAAGGTGGTAAGCAATTCTGTTGTACAGTTTAAAGATAGAGACATTGACCAAAACACAAGAGATTGATCACAAGTGATGCAAGGATCTCACTGGGAATGAGCAGAATAGACTAGGGAGGCAGAGTGAAAACGGACTGAATCAACATGAAGACTGTATTTTGATATAATATCACTCTAAAACCTTGAAGAGTGTCTGCCAATCTGTACAAACAACTGTTTTCCTCACCTATCTTCTTTTTACTCATTTTTGATTTCACAATATAATGACAATGGTCCTTAAGATACAAACATGTTTACATGTGGAATTTATTTATGGAGGAAAACGTCTGTACCGATGTGTGAATATGTATGAATTTGTTGTTGTGTGTATGTTTAAATGTCGTGTCAAATCAGTTCATAATTATTCATAGTTGCCCATGATCAATGTCTGAATGGCTTTGTAGAAATCAATATATTCTGCTACAACTTGTTAAGACTTCTAATGCATGATGATGATGATTCTTTTACAAAAGACTGAAAGATTAGGAATCTATGGTATGACAAAAGAAGTATTTAACATTATGACATTATTATTAGGAAATAACCGTTTGGTAAACAAAAAAACAAAAAACCAACTAACAACCAAATAAATACATAACTGCTTCTCTTCATTTGTGTAAAGAACCAACATTAGAAGTGACTGAAGTACAAATCATGCAGCACAAAGTGCTTCAGCTTAAAGTCAAACCAACTTATCCTGAGCCACACGGGCCCGTGTGTGCAGCTCCCCAATCAGAACTGCGAGTTTGAGCTTCAGAGCGCAGTGTGGAGCCTTTCATTAACTCTTAGAGAATGTGATGACGAAACAGAAGCTGGAAACTTCAAACGACGAGAGGGAGCTTTCCCAAGAGTTCAAACACATTACGGAAGTGGGCCCCCATGTTTCACGGGCCTGTTAAATCATAGTGCAGTTGTGATTTCCCATCTGGTCAAATCAAAAGTTTACAATACCAGCAGCAGTAAATAAAAAGGCCCAATAAAGAAAGAATTCATACAACCCACTGAATTTTATGAGTGGTGAAAGACACTTTGATTGCTGGTATTTTTATGTATTTTTTTAACCCAACACCGACTCGTCTACACGACACGCACTCATTCATTTACGAAAGACTGTTTGCTGTGGCATATGATAAATGTTTACTGTGTTGTTAAGCCCTTTTTCAAATGACTTCACATGCTATCAGGATGCAACAGAAAGGAAACACTGCAGTGAAACACAACACATCCTCTTTGACGCAGGCGTCACGTACACCTACATATGGTAATACTTCATTTCTACAGCGCAAGTCATCTGACCACCGTATTCTCCCCCCGTGGCTAGATCACAGTTGCATGAGCCGCCCTGCTGCCTCCAGCCGTCAGCAAATAACACACAGGCTATATCGGCGGGGAGGCTGTGGGGGTCTGTGATCGCAGGAAGACAGGCCATTCCCAGGAATCAATAGGCTCTGCAGTGGTATTATTATGGGGCCTGGAGATAATCACAGGTTCTCTTGTGAAATAATCATTCAACTTAATGAAGATTGTAGAGCACATGGATTATTTATACATGAGATGGAGGGAGGGGGGTTCAGATCTGTAATGGTCAGACGCCAAATCAGAACTGGCAATAGAAGCAACACTCTGCAATCGCAGGCAACTTTATGACCTTTTCGTAATACCATGGGAGCCCTGAGAGGAGGATGTAAACACTTGCAAAGAGAGTTATGCTTCACCATGACCACCGAACCTTTCTTTTACCTCAGTGAATCCCCCTGCCCATATCTATTAAGCAAGTCAGATGTGTTTTCCTCATTGATGAAAGAGAAAAGGTTAATAGATGACAGATCAGCAGATTTTTTTTGATGATTGAGTGAAAGATGAAAGAATATTGGGGGAATCAAAAGAAAGGCATGAAGTGAGAGAAAAGGAGATGGACGGAATCTTGGGTATTTAAAAGCATTCATTTAGCCTTAAGCCCGGTTAAGAGAGGTCTTAACTCTGGATGGGACTGAAGTATAAGGCAGCTGCAGGCAATGCATATCGCAGCTATTGCACATGCAACACTCTAATAAGTTAAGATATGCTTTTAATTCATGTGGCTTCATAAAACTCAGGGACTGGCACCAACAGAAGAAGGTTTTTTTTTCTCTTGGCTGACGAGGTCTTTTACATTTCCACGTTAGAATTGGTCCTATAGAATATAATATGTTGCTTTTGTGCACTTTTTCTTTCAAGTCAGAGCCACATGCCTTCAGATAAATTCAGATTCTTTTCCCTCAGTAAAGCGTACAGGGCAATTATCCTGTCTCACAATAAGCTGCAATCCTGCAGTCCTATTGGACTGGTTGACTGCTCCAGTTTCGCTTTCTCAGTCTGACATAAACATACTTCCTGCTTTCACCTCTCACTGTTGAACACACACAGAAACATACACAGTAACACAGAGATAATATGAGCAGGACAACAGTGGAGGTGAAAAGACTATTTACAAAAGAAATTATATCAGAGAAGCACAGGTAAAGGAGCTCAATGCACAGAAAAAACATGAAACAATGTGATTTCAAAGAAGAGTTGAATGCTTGGAAGAGAGATGAAATAACTGAGAACACAGCCTTCATCTCCAGTTGTGAAGTTGATGTTATGTTCGTTAAGTAGGGCACGTAGCCACAAACAAATGGAGGGAGGCAGTCAAGAGCTAGATAAGGTTTGTGTCTCCAGGTCACGACAAACAGTTCAGCAAGTCTGTACTAAAAGTCCAGACACTTAATGTAGGGCATCCTCACACTGACCACTGAGCTGGTTGGTTGACCCAATTGTTACTGTATTGAATAAATCCAGTCTTTGGAAACCGAAAGACCAAATCTTTAGGTTATGCAGAGTCAATATGGGATTTAGGTTCTTTTTGTATGTTCTTCCTCTGGGTTTTATATTTTCCAAAGGGACTCCTGCATCTAAGTATATTTCTTCTACTATCCAAACAGATGCTTGGAATTGTAAATGATGGACTTGAAATTGACTACTGTACGTGTAGGATTGACAGAGGGAAGAACGGGATTCCTGCATTCCTAAAATATAGTTTTTCCTCGATAAGAAATCAGTTTCATATTCGTAAGCAGCAGCTATTTCTGCTATTTCCAGACTCATATTGAACTTTGTCTAAAGTAAACTTTGTCCTCCTTTTTGAGTAACTACAGGCATTTAGACTTGCAGTTTTTTTCCCAATATATTATCACAGACGATGTTTATCGCATCTCTCTGCTGCACTTCACTCAAGTTCAAATTAAATTTAGTGCAGCCTACAATTCAGAGTGAAAGCAACAGCTCGGGAAAATAATTTTTACTGCTTTTACTTAAATTGGCAGTTGAGACATTTTTGCAGCTAATGATAGTCAATAAATCCAATTTATAATTCCAATGAAAGAAATTCCACTTATTCCATTTCACAAATTCACTTTTCACAGCTTTATAGCATTTTGCTCCTTTATTATTCCTATTTTGCTGATGTATCCTTCCTTCTCCAGTCTGCTCTGAGGCTCAGCTTTATTGCTCCTGACTGACAAGGAAAGAACCGAAAGACATTAAACACCTTGTGGAACCTGTTCGTGTATCCAACACGTGTGCTCTCACAGAGGTCAGGTAATCTACCACCTTTGTTCTGGTTCAGATATTCTATTGCACAAGCGGTGCCTCCATAACCGTTACATCCCGGTCATGCGGTTGGGTAATCATACCAGTGAGTTTTCATGTGTGAATCCTCAGAGTCACATTAAATAAAACATTTCGCTGTCCAGGGTGCTGAAGCTGACATTTAATCGAATTACATTTCCAATTTTTCTTTGATATTTTCTCAACCAAGTTCATGCTATGTTTAAGTAAAATTTGGGGCATTTTCTTAATGTTCTTCCATCATGAAATAAATTAAATTGTATTGTTGTTGCTTTATTGTCCGTTTAATTTAAATCAAATTGAGAACTCTTGTCCAATAAAATTTTTTTTATATACACATATCATTTGGGATTGCAAAATTATTCAAGCATTTCGGAAACACGTTCAATGAGAATTTGAAAGTATTCCGAAAGTAAATGTTCCTCTGGACCCTGTGGTGTACTTGCTGGGAGCCTTACCAAAGGATACATATAACACAGAACAGAGATACGCACTGCGGATCCTGACAATCGCCAAGAAAATTCTAACTGTGAACTGGAATGAGATTAAACCACCAACAAAAACACAGTGGAGACAGAGACTGAAACAGGTAAACATAAAACAAATGACTGCGAGGTTACAACTGAAAACTGAGATATTTGCGCAAAGATGACAAGATATTGAGCCATATTTGGACATAAATTGAAATGGGATGATGTGAAAGAAGAGAGTATGTCTTCAAATAATCAAACATAGTGTCTATATTCATAATTGTTTAATATGCATATTTAGATTGTCTATGTCTACAGGTAAATATCAGTTTTTACCAGTTTTTTCAGGGGGGGGTTTGTTATTCAAGAAAAATAAAAAGTTACAATAATTTTTTAAGATGTTACCTTGAATTTTAAGAACTTCTGAGGGCTGTTCTTGTGGAATAAAAACTAAAACAATATCAGGTAGGAGAAGTCAAAATTTTAAAATTAGACAGAATAACAAACATTTATAGTGGAAACAAGTCCTTTTCCATCAGAACAAAATGACTACGAGTTACAGCTATCTGCAAGAGTTGCACAATAACAGCATATGAATTGATGAACAACAGGTTTGTTGAATGCTGTCTCAATTGCTTTGACATGCTGCTCTTTTAGAATTAATTCATTGGTGGTTAACTTTGCAGGCACCACCAATGTTCGCACAATTCTATGCAAGAGAGCAGACAGCGTGTGTGTCCAGGACTTGGTACGATTGATAAAATGCAGCGTGTGAATGCAAAACGAGTGTAATTGAAATGAATTTCTTATTTGTTGTGCTTCAGGCAGCATGTTGCATACTCATATCAAGAATGAAAAACACAATGTATTGGACAAGATCACTGTGCACATTTGGGAAGTTTTTATACAGAACTATTTGTTTGGACAATAGTTTCTATTTGTGCTCCTAAAATTTGATTGTTTTCTTTTCCCATACTTGTGACATTGGAGGTAAATGTTTGCCGAGCTTATCTATCCATGTTTCCCCCTCTGATAATATTTCTCAAATTTAGATGCAAAATCATTTTAGCCAGCGCTCCATCTACACTGAATCAGATATAAACATTTAGGCAGAGGAAAAAAATGACATTACCTGTATAGATCCGTAGCTGATCAAACGCTACTGGTACATGTAATTTTTTGGTTGCAGTACGCAGAGGATAATAAGACTGCAAAAAGGAGCAGATGCAAACTATTTTGAGTGAAGTTCAAGTCGGGAAAAAAATGTTCAAATGCAACAGTCCAAGAGGAGGTTTGTGCAGTTTCAAATGTACCAGTCACTCTGTTTGCTTTGAATCTGATTTGTCATCCCTTGAGATGGACTACAACCTGTCAAACAAGATGGTCTCTGTAAGCAACACCAAAGCAAAAGTCCCATTAATTCCTAATGCCTTCTTTCTTTCAAACTTTGCAGGAATAAGAGAAACTTTTATTAAAAGGCACCATCTGGCATATAAGTCCAAACAGTCTTTTTTTTGTTGCAACAAACAGAAAGAAAATCATGCTACAACTATACACACCTCCCATGATTACAGTGCTCTTTAAGATTTCCCAATACACTCGGTCAAAAACAAGTGAAGTGATTCAGCATACTGGAGGGCAGAGCACAGTGCAAATTGTATAGTAATTAATATTTCACTCTGTCTCGATCTGTTGATGCTGTATAGATATGGTGAGAAAATACAGTTACAAAGATCAATCATTCGCAGAGAGCCCCACAGAGTCACGCTGCTCAGACGGAGAACGATTACCCAACATTTCTCTGTACTGCTTTTCAAAGGCCGTGATAAAATGTTGTACCATAGTGACTCTGTGGTGTGAAGTGCAACTTCCTGGGTCAGATGTGGCACAGGACCACAAGTGAGCTTCCTGTCTTTCTAAAAGAAATAGCATCTATTAAAAAAAAAAAATAATGAGAGATGACAAGAGGCAGCTGTGTCTTAGGCCTTTACAATGAATGTTTCTTTTCAGTTTGACTTACGCTGTGATCCATTTAGCAAACTTTCAGCCAGAACTGTCATTTATCTTTTCTTTTCTTTTTTTTTTTAAATGTCACAAAGTGTGTTGGCGAGTGTGATTCTGACACTTGAATGGAAAGTGGAGCTTGCATTCAGTGTTTTCTGTGTGCAGCCCACTCACATTCACTTCTATTTTTCAAACGGTCTCTAAATGCAAAGTAAGCCAAACAAAGAAACAAGCGTGTCTGTATGTCTCTGAATATTCCCTAAATTGATTGAAAGTACTTTAGTAATTCGAAAGCTACCTGTGGGTCACTGTAATAGTCAACAAAGTTACAACAATAACATAATTAATGTTATTTTGTACTCTCATCAATTAGCAATCAGCTAAATGCATGTGTGCAGTGTCTCTGTAAGCGTAGAGGAAAACAATAAACCTCTGATCACAGCCATCCTCCTTGTTTACAGTCATGATCCATTTAACCGATTAGCTTTGAGCTGCACTTGAAAATTACTTAGTGAGCAACTATCTCACTGAGAACGGGTGCAAATGAGCGAGGCATCAGTCAGCAAGAAATAGCAATCGCCTCATTTCTGCAATTTTACAAAAGTCTAAAAACAACCCACAGATGTTCCTACTCATCAGAAACCTCTGAGCACTGCTCTTTAAAAATAGAACATGTTCCCACTATGCAATGGGATTTATTTTTGGGGCTGCACATGAGCCAGAAGTGGGCTATGGATTAGGCGCACATTGCTTTTTGATGATGAAGCACACAGCGCTGGGAGGTGTCTCTGAAACCCTCCCAAGCCTTTTGAAGCCCCCTAAGTCGGCCCCAATGATGCTCTCCTCCTCTCTGCTCATTTGTGGAGAAACTCTCTCACCATCCAGGCTCCACTAGGGGAAAATGGGTGAGCAACAATGAAGGCTCTCTTACACAGTGATCATATTTCATTAAGCCTATGACTAATGACCCCCTCCGACGGTGCATTTGATTTGAGCAGCTCCGTACACACGCGTCAGAAGAAAAAAAAAAAACAACAACAACACTGCAGCACTCAAAGTGCTGTGTCATAAGAAAGCGGATGACTGGAGAACAGCTGCAAACCTCAAACGTTCGAGCGCCCCAAAGTTTGCAACTGTCAGGCTGTCACGGCCGATACATCTGGCACACAGAGGCCAATTAGCAAAGCATCAATATGAGCCGGGATGACTTTTAAAACAGCAACAAGAGCAAGACAAGAGAAACACTGTGCAGCGAGATGCCGCGCTGCTTATGGGACCATTTAGGCATCAATCGTACGGTGGTGAAAAATAGTGTCTTACTGTACCCAAAGGAAGCCGGCTTCCACTTGCGGCAGGGAGCGACTCTTCTGCAGCCTTCAGACACCAGCCGGCCCGGATTCTCACTGATGTCCGCCGGCAGGGACACGTGTTTCCTACAGGAGGAACGAAACCTGTTACAAACATTTAAAACGCCATGAAGATCATTTCACTATACTGGAAAATAAAAAGTAAATAGGTACTACCGTGAAGTCGGAGTTCCTCTGCTTGATACTTTGAAAAACTTAAACACAATCTAGTTACTCTTTGAAAAAGATGTGGCATTACATCACTAGTTAACTATATACTAAATAAAAATTAAAAGTAGTGAAGGTACTGTAAAGAAACGGATCTCTTTTGCTTTGAATTAATAAAACATGACTGACAATCTGTACCTGAAGTTGATTAAAATCGCTTTATAAATAACATGCATTGTTTTTATGAACTATATAGTAACTAATTACTCCTTTAAATACTGTGAAGTTACTTATCCTGTTGCTACAATTGAAAACTGCTTAGTTACTCTTGAATTAACTCCCTCAGTTGTATTTGGTTTATACACTAACCAGCCAGAACAATAGGACCACTGACGAGTGAAGAACATAACATTGTTTTTTTTTTTCATCGTCAGTGGGGCGGGATATGTTGAACAGCAAGGCAACACATTGTTCTCAAAGTTGACATCTCTGAAGAAGGAAAAAGCTTCTCCCTCTCAGAGCATCTTCACACCGCAGGTCTCGCTCGGAGTTGCCAGTATGTAGCAGTCAGTATCGTTCAAAAGTGGCACAAGGGAGGAAAAGCAGTGAACCAGTAACGGGGTGAGGGGCGGCCAAGGCTTATTTATGTATGTGGGAAGTGAAGGCTGACCTGCGCACTCTGAATGTTGGTTCAGTTAAAAAAAATGTCAAAATACAAAAAGCAAATATTTTGCTTTGGAGCAGCAAAACGGGGACATAAATAATAGCAGGCATGAGGTGATGACGTTGTGGCTGGTCAGAGGAGCTGCATGACTGTAGTGTGCTTGTGACAAATTAGCTGAGCAATCAGGATTGTGTGGGTTAATGTGATAAATGATTCACTCGGCTGCGCTACATCAATTAGTTGCGCAATAATCTGAAAACTAACTTCAACAAGAAACAGCAGCAAAACAAACATCCAGAGAGCAATTATGTTGAATAGATCTTAGGCCACTGTGTTCTGCATGACTTCTTCACACGCTGCATGTTATCAAACATAATATATTACATAACATTAACGTACCTGAATTGTGCAGTTTCTAAAATTTAGTTCACACTGATAACTTGAAACTGAACTCAATGATCCGTTTTATATTGATAATTCACAATCCCGCAGACTTACAATGTCAATAAATGCTAAATGACTACTGATGAAGTAACACAAAGGCAAGTTAATCTGCAGTACTTCAGACTAATCTCACAACACTGAAGTGGCATTGAAACACAGAGCAATTAATAGAACTTAATGCTCGACGTGCCACCAAAGCAAAGAAAGACTGTTCTTTTATTGATAGTTTATTAAAGTGGGTCATCTTTTTTGTGTGTGTCTTTATATACCATATTTATATACCATAAAGACACTTTATGTTTGACAAAGCAAGAAATAGAAAGAAACAGATCACCTGTAAAATCAGCAGAATGAAAAAGAAACCCCGTTACAAACAGGAAAGGATAGGAAAAGGTCACATGAGGTAAATTCCTCTGTTTTGTCTGTATAGTCATAGTTTGCGTTTAGTGTCTTAAGAGTTACAGAAGTTTTGTCTTCTCATTTTTACTGCAACATTTCTCATGTCCTTCACAGACAGCCAGTTTCTTTCTCTATTGTTTGTTGAGTTCTCAGGGAGCCAGGCCACCTTTGGGCTGCTCGTCTCTGATGGGCCGAGCACATTTCTCAACCTGTCAGCATGCTGCCTTAAAACCTGCAGCGCCCCGTCGCCCTCCGGTAATGAGTTCTTCATCAAAAAATATAGAAAAGCTACGTCTCCCCACACAATCGTGCATTTGTCAAAGCGTTTGAAACCCCCCCCCCCAAAAATGTAATTATCTGCCATACGTTAACTCGTCTCCTACAAAGTGTCAGTATGAGAAATCTTGCAATGAGGCCTTGAGAAATATCACAGCTAATTGTGTCATTGCTGCTGCCATTTGCTGCTGTTTGGATGTAATGAATTATTAATTAAAAAAAAAAAAATGCTAATGTCTCTACCCCGGTTGAGTCGAGAGCTATGAACCTTGAATTAGGATGAATTTTCTTCCTGTCTTCACTTAGTTACACCAATAATGCAGCAGCGCCAAACACTCAGAGCTTGTTTCAGTCCTGTCACTGCAATGACTAATGCACAAACACCCGCAGTTCATTAAAAAAAAAGAAAAAAAGAGGCAACCTTTTCCACAGAGATGTGCGAGTCACGCCCTCGCCTTCTTCCACCACACGCTACACACACAAGGTGTTGTGTCTAATTCCTGCAAAGAGGGGGGTTGGGGTGTTTTCAGAACAATGCCCGATTAAGACCTGAAATCAAAAGGAACTCGTACAAGGACAGAGAGGCGGCAGGCTCAGTGTTCTATGCATCAAAGTTGAGCATCGCTCTCCATGGCAACAAGGGTTGTAAGAGAGGCGAGAGGCGAGGATGTATTTTATGTGATCCCCGAGTGGAGGGCGAGCTGAGGGTGCAAGACGGCGCAAGACCGGCTCTGAAAACAGAGCGCCGTCACTTCTCATCACTGCAGGCGAATATCAGCTGGCCTGGCCCGACGTGGCCTGTCCCGCCACTGAAGGACGGGCTCCTCTTTCTTAGACTCGACTTCTGTGAGGATTAAGCACAGTTCAGTCAACACTTTGTACTGTTGGAGCACGATGTCCTGCATTCAGAGGGAAAACTGCCGCCCTGTAGCTACAACAGCAAATACCTCATCTACACCCAAAACTTGCATGAACGCAGTTTCCTTTGCTCCCCTCGTTATATTGTATGTTAATCCATTTGGCTAATCATTATGCTTTATAAATCATCCTGCGATCCAAACAAGCAGTCGGCCTTTGTTAATGTTAAAAACTGATTGGAAACACTTTGCTTACTGGTGTTCTTTTGAGACTCTCTTTCCGACTGAGGTTGTGACCTCCACAACAACAGCTCAGCCGAGCCATATTATTCTCATTGTCATTCGGACAATAATGGCTGAGCTGTATAATCTCCGCCTCTTCGCATCCCCAACTCTCTGCGGAGGGCTACAGGGAAATAAAAGCCAAAGACCTTGCCAAGGCTTTCCAGAATACCTCCAGTCAGTCATTGTGCTGCAGCTCTCTGACAAGCTGCTCCGGCCTTCATGTGTGTCAAACCAAATCTGTTCAATAAACAAAACAACAACAAAAAACAATAAAACACAAAAAAAAAACAACCGACACCACTCAGAAGGTCCCCCCACCATGGACGCAGCATCCCAATGATGTGAGCTTTCAATTAGCTCTTCATTCACAGACACTCTGAAAGATAACAACCGCCATCCATCACAAAACAAAACCTCACCGGGCACGAGTAAGCAGCTATAAATAAGACAAGAGCATCCTCATCCTGAATGCTTATTGCGGTTGCAGTGATAAAGCCTTGGTCTGCTCCTCAGCTTGTGGGCTTGTGTCATTAGGCTGGTCTGGTTTATGGTTTATGAACGAGAGCCGTAGAAAAGTGCGTTTGGCGAGTGGGAGAGCATGTCATCATCACACATTCAACTGAAGAACAATCCAATAAAAAGCAGGTCACAGAGTATCTGCACCTCTCAACTCGGCCCTAATCACATCTGAATGAAGCCATCCATTCTGATCACAGAACAGCAGACCAATTAAACACCGCCATGTTGTTATTCCTCTCTCATTAGCCATGGAGTACACACACACACGTACGCAAGCACACACACACACACACACAGACACACAGACACACCTTATTTATTTATAGCACTTGTGCCAAGTTTAGTTGCTTTTTCATTATTCATGATATTGAAACGTACCAAGCCATGTAACACACAAACTTCTCAACAGCCTTGTGTCCTGATGTGGCACATTAACAGGGTGAGGAATGTAAGTGACTGTACGTCTGCCGTGTGTTGTCAGCAGAGTGCTGTTCTGGCACTTGTAGTGACTCAGAGCAGCTTTCAAGTAGGGTACAAAAGGGAACCCGGTACCAAGATAAACCACGAGGATGACAGAGAGATTTCATGGCAATAGTCGCAGCAATTTTTGAACCAGGCAGCTGTGTTTCTTTAAATAGATGCTACCTAATATTTACAGAGAGATTTGTACTATATCTATATGATAGGAACGTCATTTGACACAGGAGCACACTGAGCGTTTATACTGGGGGTTTCATATTATGGAAAGAAACTTCACACAAAGCAGAGAATTAAAAAGTTTCAATACAAAATGTAGAATTTTATAATCTTTTGAATGCTTAATGGTATATATAGCTATCGTAAAATCTTATAATAGAAGGCCTGTACCTTAACCCACAAAGTCTGATTTCATAATTTTCTCTGTGACGCATGTGAACTTTCCAAAGTTATACAACAAGCACAATTTGCTAAATGTATCCT
>OMNM01006582.1:6742-24499 GCA_900302745.1 Parablennius parvicornis
CTCTCTCCAGACTGGCGCTGGAGTCCGGAGTGGCCGAGCTCATGGAGGCCACGCTGCCCAGCGGGGGGTCCGGACTGGCGGCGCTGTGATTGGAGGAGTCGGGCTGACGATGGCTGTCTAAGTGGCAGTAGACGTCTTCCACAGAGGGGAATTGTTCTGAGCAGACGGGACACCTGCGGATTATAAGGAGAACTTGTAAAATTGACGACGCGCTTCACGTCCTCCAAAAAGCAGCTTTAACAAAAAGCAGAAACGCAGCAGTACTTGTGTTTGCGGTTGGCATGCTGCGTCTCAATATGCGTGAGGAGGGAAGCCTCGTCCAGAAAGATCTCGGGACAGTGGATGCACTGCAAGTCGGCGCGGTCGGACAGCTGCGGGTGTCTGGTCAGCACGTGCTTCTCCAGCTCGTCGGTCAGGCTGAACGTCTCTTCGCAGTAATCACACATATAGAGGTCCTGCTCCAGGTCACCCTCTCCTCCCACTCCCTTCTTCCCTCCATCCCTCTCGCTCCTCATCGCAAGATGCTCTCTGTTCTTTCGATGAGCCTGACGGGGTCAGAAAATACTCAGGATTGTAGAAATGCTCTTGTACGGGAGGAAAAAGAAAGCCTTTCTCATTGTAAGACAAGAGAATAACTTCTATATTGTACATTTCAATCAGTCACTTGTGGGTTTTCTTTTTCTTATTAAATTCCCTGAAGCCTTCCCTGCCTCTCATCGCCATATGTTGTGGGAAAAAAAAAAGGCTAAGATGCATTTGTGATTGTTCCACTCTGCCGTTAGGTAACAGCAAAGCTCTACACAGGTTTTCATTAGAACATGTACTTCAAAATGACTTTTGTTTTACCTGAGCACACAAGCATTAGTGAAAAGCAATAATTCATGTTTACCTGCATGTGGCCTTGCAGAGACGAGGTGGAGGAAAAGCCGCGTTTACACACACTGCACTTGAACGGTTTGCTGGAGCTAGATATAAAAATAAAAAAACAAAACACACACATAAAAAATTAAGTATCAATTTAATCCAAAAGTTGTTTTGATTTTGCAGAGATTAGAAGCAGCTACCTGTGTGTCTTCAGATGAATCTTCAGGTGATCAGAGCGAGAAAATGCAGCTTCACACTCCTGACAGCTATACTTCTTATCTCCTGTATAATAGTGACGGTTAAATCAGAGATAATCACTTCAGTTGATGACAACACTTTTGATAAATAACAACTTTATTGTCCTTGTACTCCTAGTAGCTAAAATCACTGTCACACAAAGAAAAAAAAAACGATAAGAAAACTTGAAAGTAAAGAAAGAGCGAGCACCAAAATGCATTGGACTCAGGCGTAGTGAACGATACCTGTGTGGAGTTTGACATGGCGGTCTCTGCTCCTCTTGTGTTTGAACAGACGGCTGCAGAAGGTACACTTGAAAGGCAGCTTGTCGCTGTGGATCTGCTCGTGTCGCTTCAGGTAGCTCAGGCGGCTGACAGGGATCACAAAGAGGAAAGTAATGAGCAGGCAGCATGTGGAGACTAAGCAAGAGTAATGAAGATACGTCATTCCGAACGTGTTGGCCGCAACCAAAAAGTCGATATTAGATGTGCACAAAAAAATAAATAAATAAATAAAAGTTCAAGCTGTATCTCACGTGTCACACATCGGATTGGGACAGAAGTTTAAAATATGGTGATGAATTACGACTATATAATATCATACTGTAATTATTTTAAGCTTTTGCAATTTCTATTTTAGCTGTGAAATTGTTTTGACACATTCCATGCACATATCTGCTCTGTCCATCTTTTAACTATTAGTTCAAAGACATCTGAAGATTAGCTTTGAAAATGACTATTAATATGATAGTCTATGAAATTTCACACTATTAAAGATAAACTATTTTGTGATCCTCATGATCAACTAACAAAATCACATTTAGCGACACTGGTAAAAGAAAACACTAAAAACTATTCAAAAGATTAAGATTGAATTTATTTAGAAAAACTTCTGAGTCAAGTTGGGGACTGTTGCTCTCACCAGAATTAAGCTTTTGTCAACAAAGTGAGCATATTTAGTAAGATTTTGGGTAAGATCATCTGGAACAGATAATAGTGAAGATAAGATTAAGTAAATTAGATATTTATGAAAAAAAGGTATTTCTGCTTTAAAAGGAATGAAACTGCTGCGTTTTTTTTTTTACTTTAAAACATTACATTAAAAAACATTTAAAACATACTTTTAGAAAAATATTTGCTCAAAGGCATTCTGATACAGCATAATATGTTAAAGTAGGTAGTAAATAATAGGGTGATTAATCAACAAAATAAAAAGAAGGATTTAAGTATTTTAGTAACATTTCACAAAGATGTCAAGAAATGCATCAGATGAAATTTGTTTTGAGTCAATTTTACACTAAAAGACAGTTTTTATATTACATTCAATTTTAAAAACTGATCATCAGTTTTTAAAATTGAATGTGGAAAATTAAATTTGAAAACCCTCAAAATTCACAAAAAAAAATAAATTATCCATAAAACTCCTGGAGTGCAAATTTCAGAATTTAACATCATCCAATATGACAGAAACTTAAAAAATAGTAATAACTATGTAACAATGCCAAAGCTCATTGATCAGGGGAGAGAGTACTCTTTACTGTATTTATAACCTTTACTGAATTTGATTTGGGGTCATGACATAGCTGGGGAAACAGTGATGTAATAGATTACAGTGAGTGCATTTTGCCACATGTGGTAGTGGAGGCAAAACTTCAAGTCAAGTCTTTGGTTAGTCATAAGAGAGCTGTAAGAATAACTCAGCTCGATAGAGTGAGTAATGTAGAGGATACTGATGATGACTCGCTGCGTGCATGCGTGCGTGCGTGCATGACAGCTGTTCTTAAAATGGGTCTTGACTCAATCCCGGGAGAGGTGAGTGAGAAATGTATTCACCTCATTCCCTTCACTGTGAGCCTTCGCAGTCGTTTTTACCAACGTAATACTGACATACAGTACAGGGGTGTTATTTGTGTACGGTGACGTGGTGATTCCGCCTACTTGCAGGATCTCAGGGAACTAAAAAGAGGGAGTTTGATACCTGAAGGACTTGTCACAGAACTGGCAGGGGTACGGCAGGCCTGCGCCTCCTTCCTCCTCGCCACCAGTGGCCATGCCAAGGTCACAGCAACCATCCGGCAACTGGGAAGGCGATGCAACGTCTTTACTGGATGGCGAGGAAGGCACCCAGGACAGACCCGCGGGGTCATCGTCACCATCTGACAGGAAAAAAAGATTTAGATATATCAGATTTATCTGCAGTAGGAAAACACAAGATTGAAAGGAGATGCACACAGCTGCAGACCTCTGAAAAAAAAAAGAGACAGACAGGTGGGCGCTGAGAGAAAAAGTGGGGGTAAAACGTGCAGCATTACAATGATTAAGAATAAGTTTCGTCTTTCTTGGAAGGCGAAAGGCGGGAGAGGCAGCCTTTGGGAGTTCGAATGACAGAAAAAAGACGATATAAACAAAAAAAATAAACACATTTATCCTGGGTGTGCACACGCACACACACACACACACACACACACACACACACACACACACACACACACACACACACACACACACACACACACACACACACACACAGTATACAGGAGAGCCAGGGAAAGAGAGAAATAGGAGAAATTTCTATTTCACCCACAAGTATTTCCTCCAGCTTTAGCAGTTTAGTTTGGTGTCTAGGTTAAAGTAAAACCTTCTGCATTAATATTATTACACTCGGTATTGTGCTGCTCTGTCATGGTGCTGTGGTAAGGGAGTAAAAAAACAAAAATAAAGCAAAACAGAAGTAAACAAAACTTTGTTACTTACACTAAAGTTCTTTAATGAGGGTAACCTTTCAAATCAAATAATTAAATTAACGTGTTATTTTTGACAGCACTAGTTTTATTAGTGCAATAGTGTTATTGTGCAGACACACCATTTTTTTAACATCATCTTTTAATCTTATATATCCTCAAAAAGCCACAATGGTAAAGAAAGTAGTTTTTTGTGTGTCTTTGACAAATACCACATCCACACACAGAAAAACAACAGATATATTACACTAGAAAAAACATAATACATTAATGAATCTTGTCAAATAATATTTAGTACAATACACACTCCAACTGCAGTTTTTTGCTGCATCAAGACCCATTCCAGAAGTTGTGAAGTTTCCAGGAAGGTGACTCAAAGCATCACATGATTGAGATCCTTCCAGACTCCATGAAGGCTAAACTTGACGGAAGACGGAAAATCTTTTTAAATGTTGTTGATGACTTATTATGTTCCTGAGAATGTGACCTGACTAAGTATTGGAAGCACCGATAAGAATCTAAACATCCAAAGAGGCGAAAGTGTCGTGCAGCACTGTGTATTATTAGAGAAAACATCACAAGCATTGAATTATTTCTATTAGCTGCTCGATTTCTCTTGGCTTATTGAGAAACACTGATCCCTCCATCTCTCCTGGCTGAGATGCTTGCATTTCAATGGCATATTAGGAGCACACTAATGTATAATTCACAGGCTGTTGTGCACCGGCATGACAGAAATGTTAATTTTTCCGACCAACTTCTTTGCCATTTCTGTAACCTTTACTTTATCCCAGCGAGTCGACCGACATGCAGCTTTCCTTTGGAAACGTTCAGACTCATTTAAATGTTGTTGTTGACGCTCTAAAGAGATTGTTTCATTGTTACTTGCCATCTCTGCATTCATGACTGTGATAAAACGTGTGCTCTTCAAAATATAAAATTTAGAAGAGCAGCTTGTGAAAACACAATGAAGTCAAAGACGAACAATTTGAGTAAATGAGTAAACAAAGAGCACCAATAATAAATATGATTTGTTGATGGCTGATGTGTTTTACCTGGATAATAAGGATGAGATTTGTTTACCTGAAAATGCTGTGTTGTTTACTGACAACACTCAGGGATGGATAATGGGGCTTTCAAAGAAATATTGCCAAATAACAACGTGATCAGCCATGTTGTTGTTGTATTTGGGTGTTTCACCACACCAGCAAATGATAATTGATTTAAAGGATGCGACATCTAACCAGGAAGTCCAGCGTTTCCAGCTGCTATCCTGCATTAGCTTTGTCAACAGCTAATTGCTTGTCAGTGCGAAATCTCACTGACGTGATGACGAGCCTGTAAACATACAGAATAATGGATTATTCAAAAGATCGCAGCTTGTGGCCTCATGACTGGAGGGCGTCTGTATGCAGTCACATTTACTTGACACACTTCAGCAGGAGCTCTCTGTGCGGTCACATGTGAAAAACAACCCAAACAAGCAACATGTGGCTAAGTGTCAACATCTTCTCCGCGGCCAAAGAGCACGCGACGTTAGCGAGTCAGACGCCCGCCTGAGAAGCAGGAAAAACAGCGTCCGCATTAGAAACACCTCGCCAGCTCTTACCAAGCGGGCAGACGTCACAAATAGCCTCCGGGCCGTTTTGAATAGCATCACTTGGCAGCAGATGAGCTGGGTGTGCCCAGATTGAATCAGCATGACGCTGCTTTAAGTCTCCCCAGTCTGAACAGTATTAAATTCAAGACGGGGCAACTTCTTTCAGCGCCAACATGAGAAACACATCATGATACTCCAGGTGAGGCGGCAGTGGAAAAAGAAGAAAACCTTCAAATCAAATGTAAATGTGTTTCCATGGTTATACGATTCTATTTTTATTCCTGTGAAAAGCATGCGGTTACTAAATTGCTATCTTTAGAAAATGGATTGCAATGTGACCTTGATTTTTCTACTCAAGGGCTCAAAAGCATCAAGAAATTGCCTGCGTCCGTCTGCTTCAGCGCTTCAAGGTGAACGTGTGGGAGTCTTCTCAGACCACAAATCATTCATGCATGCCACAACACCGAAGCTCCACAACTTAAGCGATTAATAATAACTGTACTTTCATTCTCAGCAAATGTGAGGCCACCGCTGCAGCCAGGGATAAGTGATGTTTTCTTGACGTTGGGGCAGCATTAAGTATTAATCATGAATTACTTTGTTCAGAGAAGTGGAGAGAAGAGATGTGATGAGAGACCTTTTACAATTTAGTTGTTTGCAACCTCCAAATCCCTAAATAAACTCCTGAACTGACCTCCCATTGGACAGTCTGAATCATCTGTCCATGTGGAACGCCGGTTGCTCTCCTCACAGGTATTGGATGTGTGGGCGGATAGATTTCTGCCATAAAGAGGCACCTCGCAGGCAGCATTACACTTTTCAAAATATCTGAGCCAAAGTCCTTTGTTTAAATATTCATGAAGTTCACAAGTTTCACAGCGAGCTGCTAAAATTCAACCCTGAGTTAAAAGTTCTGGTCATTGGGTGAAAATGAGAGAGGCACCGTGAATAAATCATTACCCTTAGTTTGACATGTGTCCTCCTCCTGAGCCATTTCTCCCGTGGGCTGGAAGGAGAGAAGGGAGCCGAGTCCAGGTTGTCTGCTTCCTGGGTCTTCACGCAGTCACATCGCATGAGCTGTCAATAAACACACACACAGAAGACACAGGAAGTTAAACACAACACAGGTGGCTATTCTCATATAACCACATCGACACCGTGAAGAACAAATAATAATCACAGGGGAGGTTAATTATCTGAAGGCTTCAAACTGAACCGAAGACTGTAATCCTGACATTTGATACGAGAGCAGCAAGGCAACCTGGACTTTATCCAGAGTCTGATGCTCAAAGCTATCACTTAACTAGCAGGGAGCAGCAGGACAGTTGCATTACAACTTATGTCACTCATAATGAGTGACATAACAAACAACTATAATATAATGTGTGCGAACATGTAATTTGATACCTCACAAAAACTATGTTTAACAATAGAATTTAATATTAATTCCCACTTCTGTACTGAAGTACATTTTGAAACCTGTTCTTACTTCTGCTTAAGTAAAGGATGTCAGTACTTTTTACATCTGTTTTGATTGATATTTTCAAATAAGCTTTATGTGTGAAACATGCATGAGAAGCATACATGCATGAGAAGCAATACAATGCTCATTGCAATGTCAAAAACAAAGTTATATTATATGGAGAACTCTCTGACAATATGCAAACTGAATATAACAACCTTGATAAAGTGGTAAATTATTCATTGAGTAGATACAGTAAGTAGGGGGGAGAGTTAAAGCAGGTGGTAGATTATATTATACTGAAAACCATCAGTTGTCATAAAAAACCTTAAACTGGTGGAAATAACCTCTGAGTGGAACATTCAAGTAACTTGCAAATAGTACAGTGAAGGGCTAAAAGGCAGTGTGTGATCGTAGCGGCTTCAAGTCAGAATCCATCTTTTCTCAGGTCAAGACAGGGCTGCAGGTTGCTGGAGTGAATCCAGGCTGACTGGGTGGAAGAAGGCAACAATCTGGACAAGCTGGCAGTGATCACACGGCAAAGGCAGAGAGACAAACAGCCCCACACTAACACTTCTAATAGACTATCCCCAACCCACATCAGACTCCATCTATGGACATGAGAGAAAACAGGAAACCCATGCATGTACAGGAGGAATATGTAAACTGCCCAGAACGGCTCCCAACCAGGCTTGAACTCTGCTCATACTGTCCACATGTTCAGGACTGTAAACCATTTTAATATCCCAGAGAATCTCAACCTGTTGGTTTATTAGCTTCCTCACAACATGTTTTATTCCCACTAAAGTGTAGTTTTCATCTCCCTCGCCGCACAGCAAGAATATCCCTGGACATGATGGCCGGTCTGCGTGAGCTTGCATGTTCTCCTTGTTCATCAGCCAAAGACACGTTAGGGTTAAGTTTGTGTGAGTGTGTGTGTTCATGTGTGACTGGTTTGTTTCTCTCTGTGTTGGACTGGAGGCGTGTCCATGCTGCCTTCAGCCTTAGGCTGGATAAAGTCTCTAGATGATGAATACACTGTGTCCTTCACTTCATCCTCCGGTGTGTTTTCACATTAAGAAGAAGCTGGTGGTGTTTCCTGAGACTTACAAATAGAAATACTTTTTTTTTTTTGCCTTATTGTTTATTTTGTGCAGTTATTATGTCCGTCTGCATTTATTCATTTATTTATTTGTCTGTCTGTCTGTCTGTCTGTCTGTCTGTCTGTCTGTCTGTCTGTCTGTCTGTCTGTCTTTCAGTTAGCAGGATTTCGTCAAAACTACTAAACAGATCTTCACCCAATTTCCATCAGAGATGGATCTTAGGCCCCAGATGACTCCATTAATTTTGGCAGAGATCCGGATCCCGGATCTGGATTCTGAATCCGGATTTCAGTTTTTACAGTCTTAAGCAAATTGCATCAAAACTACTTGACGGATCTTCACCAACTTTTTACCACATATGAAGCTCTGGAAAACTCCATTACAATTGATAAACCGAATCCAGATGAAAATTAGAATTACAATGCGGATAATATGTCTTTCCTTCTGTGTCCACGTCAACGTTGGTGGATGTCAGTAATCTCTGATTGCTCTTGTTTACTGGCATCTTTGCTTTTCTTCATCATGGATATCTTCATCATCATTATCGCTATCGTTACGATCCAAGATGTGAGAAATCTTTGTGCGGCAGTCAGGACAGATGGTGGCACTAATATTGCCAGGCTTCATGATTCTTTTCCAGCTTCAGAACTGCAATAACGCCATAGCCACCGATTGTGCTGACTTTTCTTCTCATGACAAAGATATAGAGATGACTGGAGGACTTTACCTGAGCTGACAGCACATTTCCATTCCTTCAAAATACCAACAGCCCATGAAAAGTGTTGGCAGGATGCATTTAATTTTTCACTGATTACTGTCAGGTCCTTTATCATTTATTCATAAAGTATTCCGATAGTACAGAATCCACTTTGTTCGGGTTTGGTTCATATTAAACATGCATGAGGAATTCAGCCGAGGCCGGTGGTGATGTGTAAGATGAATGCTGAACACTGTCTCGTAAGATGAAGAGTGTCTGCTGTTGTTTTGTGACCTTGCTGTGTTTTATAAGCTATTGCACAATCAACTGTTGTGGCCGTCACTCACTAAGGCTGGATCAAGGTAACAAAAAGGCCTTCGTGTCACATTCTGTGTCACACCCTATCACGACCACGGCACTGGGAAGACGTTCAAACCCGGACAATGTCCTAGAAGGACTTGAGGCATTATTTTGCAACATTTCTCTTTTTCTTTTGCACAATCAGGAGCTGAAAAGCAGTTCCTGGCCTGCTGCCAGACTCTTACTAGAAACATATTCATGTGCAGAAGGAACCTCGCACCAAATCAGCTGCGTCTTTCACTGAACGACGTGTTGTTTGAGAAGCAAAAGGACTTCAGGAAACAGCACCAGCTGTTCCTCAGGAAAACTGGAGAAACATATCAAATAGACGAGTAGAGTTTTGCTGCTTCAAATATAGACTGCTGCCTGGAGAGTCAGGAAATACGCAGCATTTTTAAAATCAGATTTTCTGCATATGAGCTGGATGATTGAAGCTTCCTGGACACAGACAGAAGCCGTCATCGTCCTGCTGCCCCAACGAAGGAGAAAACAATGGTCAGAGTCTCAACAATCCACTCAGGAGCGGTGACGCTGCACCCTGGTTAGGAACAATCTGCAAACATCAATACAACCTGAGCATTTTACCAACCTGTGCTCATTCATAAAGGACTGATATTCTTAAACTGGATGTAAATGTTATGAGCTTTAATTTCTGGTTGCTCCTTATAAAACGTACTCGAAACAGAAACCTCCCTGTAAATACATCCCTGGGTTTCAAAGTGTAAATGAGCTGATTTTATTTCATTAGTAACAACCTGGTTTTAAAGCATCTTGAATTATCTTTGATTAAAATATCTATATTTTTACACTATTACATGTTCTGTCAACAAATGTTCCACGTGTTTCCAAAAAGTCTTCTTCACTCATTACCAAGCAAAAGAAATAAAAGTTTCAGTTGATTTCTACTCAGAGTGATGTTTCCATTTTCAACCTTGTGGATTGCCCTTGTTTTGTTGGGTTATTTGGTATATTGCAGTATGAACCACTTCAGCATGTATTTGCTTAATTCACTCAAGTTAAAGGGTGTAGTAATGAAACCTGATGAAAAGAAATGCAAAAGGAATGTTAGGCCCACTGAGGATGAGTGTAAAACACTGTACATTCAATAATACTCAAAGAAATTCTTTAACTCAACAAATGACCATGAAGGCTGGCTGGAGCTCCAGTTTCCAGGATTTGATTGATTCAATATTATGCCGTTTGAATCTCTTTAAATATAACCACAAAAAGAGGCAAAGACATGGATGGATGACTGTTCTGATATAAAACAATATTGTATATTTGCAGCAGGACATAGATTTTCCATCAAACGTCACTTGTAAACGTGGTGTAAAAGCCAACACACATTTCTAAATAAGATATAAGACACCAGAAAGGTTTCTGGCATTAAAAACTAATCGAACAACAACCTACTTTGAATTTATGCTTCCCAAACATGCAAGGTCATGTTTTTTTGTTCCTATGCAGTTTGAACTACTTTAGCACTGTGGAGGATGTGGTTACAAATGCTTCTTCCTCTGCTTATTTGGGCTTTTCGGTGCAGTACATGCTTTTTAGATCAAGCACAAGCGGGTAAACAAGACACTTGAAGAGTGCAATTCTCAGTTACTTCCAGTATTGTTGAAGCTCTCACATTCAAAAACAATTTGTTCCCTACAACGTGTTTTCTTCTGTTGTGGATTTACATTCAGCTCAGGCATCAGGTAAGGCTCACGTAGATTAATTCCATTAATCACACACACACAAGGAGCAATTCACACATCTGATTACAAAACACGTGGTTCCAAATTTAATCAGCACATTGTGTTTGTGTCCTATTCAATATGGAGGAAGAGAAAACAGTGGTGTTTCTGAAAGGCTCTCCTACCTGTCGGAGGATGAAAGCTGCTACATCAGTGGACTCCCAGTAGGAGGCATGGAAAAGGTGTGGCAGGGCCACAGTCGGGAACGCTGTCAGCACATCAGGGCAGTAAAGAGCGTAGTCCAGCCTCTTGGAGCCCCACCAGCTGCTTGAAACTGAAACACATCAGGACCACCAGTCAAAACTTTTACACTAACTCATTTTTCTCCAGTTTACTGGATAATGGAATCAATGTGTAGGTCAGACTACAATAATAAAGTACAAAACAGCAAAAATGTCCCAGAGATGATCTGACAAGTTCATTCTTGTTACTTTCTGGTTTTAATATGGATTTCCTGCTGCTGGAGCCGACTGAGTACAAAACGTGTCAAAAATATATATTTTAAAGAATAATTTAATGTGAAGTCCTTTCAACAGTAAAATTACTGCTGAAATATATTTTGGCTCATCTGCAGTAATTGTTTTTAGATCTGTCTGCTGTTGTTTATTTCTCCTAAAATGCACAATCTGACATATTTTTCACTATTCAATGTTCTGCTTTTAGTGTTTCTATGATTTCCAATTTAACCTTTTGTTAATCTTCATTGGAATGTATTTTAAAGTTCTTCAAGGGAACATTAGATGGCTTTGTGCCCTTCGAAAATCCATATTTCTTCCTTTAGTTTCCTTCGGTTTCTGGGAACCTTAGATGCTGATTGTATTTATATTTCTCTCATGTTAGGGTTGACAATGCACAATCATATTAGTGGTGAATTTGTGACATTAGAAAGCTTTCGTAATACTGAATTAGGAGGAAAAAACAAAGGTAACTTAACTTTTATAATAGACCACAATAGGGGGAAAAAAATCAGTAGTTCAAGATACCAACAGTAGAAACGTGAAGAAATGTGGTCCAAGTATTGGTATTTCCAACTTTTTCGTAGCAACACAGTTTACTTTAGTTCTACTTTCATACAGTTTTATGATTTGTAAGTGAGAACAGTTTGGAGAACAATGACAACTATATGCATCAACTTCAAGGCTTGAAACATGTTCATTGCTGCAGAAAAGTGATTCTCGATCCCACTTAAAGTTTCCACAACATGATTCTATGAAACCCTTTACAGTAATTTTTGAGAGTTTGAACACTTGACTATCATACTGTTCCTCTAACTAAACTGATTAAATTTAAATAAACCTGAGAAAATTTGGTGTTTTATAACTTTTGCCCCACAGGAAATGTAAAACCTGTTCAAGTGAGGTGAACGGAAAGCTGTGAAAGCTCATCAAGTCAAATCCTCAGCAGGAGATGAAAGACAAATGACGGTTTGGCCTTTTCCTCCTCCCACATACTGTTAGCGATGGTGTTTCCCAGTCTGCCCATGGAGCAATTTGACATTTCACTGTCCACGCTGGTCACGCTGGCTCTGCGGCCCCCCTCGTCTGCTCTGCAGCCTTCAGGCTTCCCCTCGCTGGGCTGCTGTGACGTTGGAGCGCCATGAGGCTGCTCGTCGACCAGAAACACATCTGGCTGACTCTGGATGCTCTCTCCTGAGGAACCAGGAGGAGAAGGGGAAAGACAAGGACAGATGGGGAGAGAAAAATAAGATTATACAACAACTGGTGAGACTAAATGTTTAAATCAATGCTGTAATTTACCTAATGAGCTTCTTTCTGTATATCGGCTTGCAACATAAGGACAAAGTTCTACTACAGTGATTTCCAAAGGCTGTGCTAATGCTGCTTTTTATAGAACTAAATCCATTTATTGGTTTTATATTTGGTATTGGCTTTGAAGGTCTGAGAGACAGTATCCCACTTGGATTCCAACTCGTGGAATAATTCATCATGGTGGTTTTCTCCTTCCCACCAGCAAAATTCTGTGCAGTTTTTTATTCTTTGTTCCTGAATAATACTGTATAATAGGAAAATGAGAGTTTTCCCTGAGGAGCACGCGACAGACTTCATGGATATGTTCGTTATTCCCCAAGTCTCTGTGGGAAGCATATTTCATCAATAATTCACTCATTGAAAAGGCAAGTATCTACCTGCTTCGTTCAACAGAGCATTAGTCTGAAGCCTCACAGCACATCTTGAGTACAACAGGCGACTTGCTCTGAATGTAATTAGGCTTCCACCTCAGTGTTGTCTAACATAGCTGAACAACAGGATGCTGAAGAACAAAGACACCCCCCCTACCACACACACACACACACACACATTTCCATCCTCTACCCGTGCTATGAAAGTCAAAATGTTTTTTCAATCAAGCTCAGGAAAAGTGCTTATTATCCTGTTAGCTGGGTATCAGTATTTTTCCGTGGATCTATTATGAAACTGACTTGACTGAAACCTGAATGAGCGTTTACTCCACATTTACCCTTCAGTATGTGCTTGATCCGTGCTCTGCCAAACCTTGGAAAAGTATGTAATCTATACATCTGTATGTTTGTCACAAACGAGTGGCGATTCAATGCACAGGAGACCCCACTCCTGTATAATGTTGTTTGCTTGCTTCCATTTGCTGTAATGTGCATCACTCCAGCAGACAGTGATGGAGTGGAGGGTGGAGGGAGCAGCATGGCTACAGCGGAGAGCAGAGACAGAATTAATACATGCTTGTCTGTGAAATGCGACTCGTGTTTAGAGGGTATGTGTGCATCCGTTTGGGCTTCCAGAACGAGAAACAAGCACCAGCCTGCTTTAAAAATAAGTGAATCATCTGACCCGGAATAACCGGTGCGGGTCATGAAGCAGCCGGTTATTGGAGGCTCTCTGCAGACTGCAGGAACGCTTATAGATGAGCTGTCAGCCGCAGCCACATGTTGCGTGTTTGGCGTGTGAGGATCAGCCGCTGCAGCAGCATACAGATTAACCGCCACTCCCTTGGGTGTGAGGAGGAATCAGCTGTGGTTAATAAATCCCCACAGTGAAGGCGAAGAACAATTAACATTTAGACTGCAATGCGATGGACATGATGGAATCTGACACATACTCTGTACACATCAAGGTTTTCCGGCTGGACATCAGCTTTTATAATGCCATGGGTCTGTTTGTCATTCAGAGGGCAGAGGATGCATTTTTGTATGAAAATAAAAAAAATTAATTGCTTAATTGGTTTGATTTGATCTTGCTCATGATGAAAAAAAATGCAGCTGATTAATGTTGGGTTATAGAGCCAGAAACAAATGTGATTACACATATACAGATAAAAATACACAAATACACTCAAGTAATTCTGTATCAGCCCATAAAATACAGGTTACGTCTCCATCCCAGCAAAGCATGAAAGTATGGTGGAGTGAGCGTCCAAGAGCAAATCTTATATTCGGACACTTAAAAGGCAAACTGCAATCAATGAGGGATATATTTACATATTTGTCTTTGTTACTTTGCTGAAATATGTGATAGAGTAAAGTAGATTTCTTAACTATATAATGAAAAATCTTTTCAAAGAAAAGTACTTACAGAATGTATAATATATTCACATTTGATCAAAGAGACACTTATTATCAGACTCCTACGGATAAAACCAGCCGTTTGAGAGAAAGTATGATGCTGATGTAGCCCCTGGTTCTTCATTACTTTAACTTCCCCGGCAGAGATTATTCACATAATTAAAATAAATAGAGTCAGGAGGGTGCATGAGGTTGGAGGTCCTGTCTGAGAGGATGGAGGCTGAAGGAGCTGGTTGGAGCTCCTGCAGTCATTAAGCGGATGACAGATGTTGTCCACGATGAATCTTAGCTTCACAGAAATCCTGTTCTTGTGACTCAATAGCCTCCGGGGACGATCTCCACGACAGAGCTGGCCCTTTTAAACACTAGTTTTGATCACCATGCAAGGGGGAAAGTAATTTGTCACACTCTGCAGTAAAAATAGTGGGGATACATGGACCCGCCCACATCCTTCCCAGTAAGTCACAGTATGCTCATTGTACTAAACTTAATATAACGAGGAGACATGGAGGGCTTGCTGTAATGTGGTGCCATAGGAGCAAGCTTGGATTGAACACAACTGGAACAGGGGAAGTGGAGTAATTCCAATAACTAATTCTGTTTTTGTTCAAGCAAAACTCCAGTAGATGAATCCATCAGACTACACAGTGACATTTATACGCTTAACAAATAATACACTATTCACGTCAGTGAAAATGTGGTTCAATCAAAAGGTATTGCTTTTTTATAATACTGCTTGCAGCAATGTCGGTAATTTCTACTTTCTCAAAGGAGGCACATTCACACTTTGCATGCCTCCAGACAGTCACACACTCAGCAATCTGTTACCATTAATGAGCCCTGGCCTGAAATCTCTCGGAGGAGTCTTATTTTCTCTCAGTCACCGGAACATTTGCACAGCTCTGTCTTTCTTTCGCAGCACAATGAGCAGGGGGAGACGAAGAGAAGCAGAGAGAGAGCGACAGAGCGAGGCGAAGCAGAGGACGGCATCAAAGCCTCTATGGCGCCAAAGACAGACACATTAAGAGGAGAAAAAGAGCAAGATGGTGCCGACAACAAGGTCTGTAAATATTAGAAAGATAGGGGGGAGCTGCAGTCTTCAGAGGATACATCCACTGCTTGTGGGAGAAGAATAGCAGGGATGTAGCTCTCCTCCGCTCTATGTATCCCTCCTCTGCTTGATCATTTTTAATACAGAGGATAAAAGTCAACTCCCCTACAAGTGACTGAAGCTGCTTTAGAAGACAGAATGAAACAATATCTGAACTGACACTCTATCTATCTATCTATCTATCTATCTATCTATCTATCTATCTATCTATCTATCTATCTATCTATCTATCTATCTATCTATCTATCTATCTATCTATCCTTGTTGCCAACAAATGGCAGCCTGCAATCATACAGTATATATAAAACATGGATCAATATGTTCTCTCACTGAAACCACTGCTCACCCACTCTGCAGAACAGATTGCACATGTGTTTACAGCTGCTGTGTGTGTATGTATGTTGATTGAATGTGTGAGAATATATGCACTTTAATGCTGATATTGGAAAATATGTGCACAATTATAGGTATGCATAGTGATTGTGCACAGATTTCCATGCTAAAGTCCTGACCGTTAAATTATCATTGTTATTAACAACATTATTCTCAATACTACTAATAGACAAGGATTACATTAGTGTTATTATCGATATTGATAACTGATGATTATGACACAATTCATCTTCTTACTGCACATGATTCATTCTTGCTTTTAGCTTTGTGAGTTGTAATATTAAATGTTTTTAACAGATACCATCCTCATTGACATTCTGACACTGTAACCCTACAGAAACATGACGGCTCATACTAATATAAACAAACAGGCAGCCCACCTTCTATGTATGTATCAAGTATAAGTCAATCTGTCGTTTCCAAAAACAAACGGGCAAAAAAATGCAACAAAAAGTCAACAATTCAAGCAAAAACCGAAAATGGTGGAAAACTCCAGATGGAGAAAAAATATAAAGACCACATAGCAACCATATTGAATTACCAGAGTGGGGAGAAAGAGAACTCAGCAGGCAGCAGAGAAAAGTCACACAGCTGATCACAGCTGTAAAACGACTTCAAAATTATAGAGGGTGATTGCATTGTGGCCTTGAAATGTCTTCTGAACAAAAAAAAGAGCTGTAAGTGAGCAGATTCCTCTCAGGCAATCATCTCGCACCTGCACTTCCACGTTCGCTAGTGTTTTTATTAGCCAATAATCTCATAAAGGGTAAAAGAGAAACTCACTCCCTTCTTTACATTAAAACACAATTAGCTACGTAATCAATACCGATAAAATTACTATAATTCCATGTGCTCTTGCTTTCTTCGATGATGATATCTCCCTCTGGACGAAAGTTGGAAATCAATAAGAGGAGAGCTCATTCTCTCTATATGAGCAGCATTCATCATAATAAAAGCTCCACTCTTGACGCGTGTTGATGTCAAACTCATACCCACTGGAGCCTAATTTGATTGGCTCCCCATGCCTTCATAACAACTAATTACCATATTACAAAGCAGGAAGTGGCTGATGTGTGCGGCTGGTTCTTCTCTGTGTGTGACTGTCTCTGCACCTGGCTACGGTTTTCAATTTAACACCTAATTTGACAGTACGCAAGCTCGATCAATACGACAGTGATGCAGACCCATATTTATAATGTTCTGGAACTGCAAGCTAGTGGTGTGTGTATGCAGTGTTCTCTGGTGTGTGTCTGACGGTTCTTATGCACAACTTTCATAAAAAGAAATCACATGCAGTTCAATGATAAAGCTGATGAAGGCCAATATGTCATTTACAGATTAGTATTTACAGAATTAATTTACAAAAACTACAACACAGCCAAAACCCCGCTGCCCGCCTCCTCACTCCCACCCGGTCCGTCGGGGTGCAATATCACATTCAGTACAAGTCCCTCCATAACCTTGCCCCTCCCTACCTCACCCACCTCCTTCAACTACCCGCTGTCTCCACTCTGCCCCACAAAAACCTGCTCACACCCTCCACCTGCACTAAGCACCGGACCTTGGGGGTCCGAGCCGCCGCTGCTGGCGCTCTGTGGAACTCACACCCCCAACCCATCAGGAACAAGGACTCAATACTAAACTTCAAAACCCACCTGTTCAAACTGGCTTTTCCCTAAACCAGTATTTTATTTTCATTGTTCTTTGTTGTTGTTATTTTTGTTTTTGCGAGGTAAAGCATCTTTGAGTGTAAAAAAAAAAAACAAAAGCACAATATATTATCATTATCAGTAAAATAAGCTATCAAAGATCAGTTTGTAGAGCGAACCCCTTTCTCTCATGGTGGTTCAGTCCTCCATCTCGTCCTTGAGCAAGGCACTAAACCCCAAATT
>OMNM01006586.1:7092-23490 GCA_900302745.1 Parablennius parvicornis
ACCCCCCACCCCCAAAGTTTTGTAATGAACAGAATCCAGCTCTTCTCATTATTTTGGCATCACATGGGAACGATCATACCGAATGATTTTAGTCTGTGAGTATTTTAAATGTCCCCTGACAAAAATTAATTTTTCCCCTTCATCTAAGGAGATGCACACAAAAGATGCTGAGGGACACTAAAATTTGGGTTATGGCTAAAAATGTGAGATATAACGCGTTCAGTGCTTCTGCGAAGGCAGCTTCAGACTAACACTGTTACCTCGCAGTAGGAGTCAGGCCAGCTTGCAATATGTGAACCCTCCACTCAGCAGGTTTACCACGTTTTATCTTTGTAAGCGCTGATGTTCGCACTGCCAGGGTAAAGCGCTTGTTTGAACAAACAACCAAATAAGGAAGCCGGACTCATTGTTGGCATCTCCTCATTAAACATTTTTTTCTTTTCTCCAGTAATTGACTGAAAGTGGATATTTCAGGCTTATGTACAATAAGTAACAGCAACAGCCGTTCTCATCCCTGCTGGTTTTGGTTCTCAGACAGAGCTACAGCAGCTCGGAAGCAAGGGAAAGAAGAAGTGGCCGAGACATGATCAGCAGTGAAAGCTCATTAATGGCAACAATGCCGTCACAGACAGGGGTTTTTCAGGAAATGCGCCGGGCAAAGGGAAAGAGATTTGCTTACAGTCCGACATGAAGAGTAATGGCCCGTCAGAACGCTGAGAGGAAACTCCTAATGGTCTACACTTTAATATTTAATGCCTTTTTCTGACTCTTTCTGTTTTCTGCTGAAGGCAGGTATGAATAGAGACTCCATATTTCATGTCAATAACAGTTATTATGTTTGTGAGTGGGAACAGTGGCTTAATAGGAGTGTGTTTGGGGAAAGACTCATGGTGATTTGTTTATTGTTAACACGGTACACTAGGTTGTGAGCGTGCCTGGCCTTTAAACTCTGATTACAAAGACATAATGAGAGCTAGCTTTGAGCGTTTGTTACTCACAGTTAGTTGAAGGTTGAAGAGCAAGGACAACACAGAACAAGGCCGTCTGGATGATAGAAAGAGAAGACGACAGAGTGAGTTTGCTTATCGCATGCCGACGTGAAAGCATGCACTCCTCCACAATCCTCCACACACGTACACTCCTACTCTACATTTGTCAGCACCTCCCAGCTGTCAAGGTTTTGCCCCTGCGATCCATCTCGCCAAGTTACAGTACGTGTAGTCGAACAACAGTCATGGTAAGTTGTGCAATTTGAATTTGGTGAGAGGAACTCTGCAGACTTTTCCCACTTTGTTCTATTTGACTGTCGTCTTGTTGCTTTATCTTCCAACAAAGGGAGCAATTTGCTTCATTTTGTTACAAGCCACACGAGACAATAGTGGAAAGAATTGAAATTATTTCACCCCACAGTCAGGACTCAACACTGGAAACAGGATTAAACATCTTGCTGAAATAGACATTGGCTGGCCGTGAGAGTGGTGCGAGGGAGAGCGGTGAGAGAGGAGACGAGGGGAGGATATCCTGCTAGTGGAGGGCGACCTTTGACCAGGGATATCCGACTTAAGATACCAGTCTGTGCTCACCATCGTCAAGGCCATTGTATTTCTCCATCTGTCCTCAGCCAAGGCCACTTCTCAAAATATTACCCAGGGACCGACTTTAATATCACATGGTCTTATTGCGTTATCCTGCACTCAGGATGTTCAGTGGGCAGATGCAATATGGGAGGTTTATAACATTTACTCAAATCCTTCTTTCAACGCGGACCCTTCCCCCACACTATAGCGATAGAGACTTAATCCTTCATCCACTGTGAACACTGTCTTCTGTGTTTGCTGCAACCAGCAGACGTCACGGATCTGTTGTGTTTTGAGAACCAACGCATGACCCAACTTGAACTGTGTCCAACCGGCACTCGGGCCGTGATTCGACTCCACGGTCTGTGCGTCAGTCCTTCCCTTGTGAACTCACATTAACCCAAGTTGTTTTTATTTCACATGACTCATCCATAGAAGAATCTTGCAATTGCTACCTTGGTGTTATGAACCCATAGTTTGCACTGTCCATATAACATACTCTGAACCCCAAATCACTCCCAAAGGAGGTGAAGCACTTAGTTTGGCTGCAGTCGCCATTTGTGTGAGAATATGTGTGACCAGTTAAACAAAATGATTAAAGCACAACTTAAGATACACATGCACAGAAGCCCTTCTGACCTTGAAGCTTTGGGAAATGGACCAAGGAAACAAGACCAGTAGATCCAGTTTTCAGATCAGAAGTAAAAAACAAAAGGAAGAAATGTTTGAATCAATGGTTTTATTCCACCTCCAGGTATTTAACGAGACCACACAGACCATGCTACAGGCAATACTACTTCTCATTGCCTTATTTCTCAATATCCAGGCAGGTATTACCTCCTGCTATGTTGACACAATAGCAAGGCTGCTGTTTGTTGACTTTTCCTCTGCATTCAACACCCTGCAGCCTCACATCTTAGCAGAAAGACTCACCACCCGCTTCCATCTTGATGACAAGCTGGTTATATGGATCCTGGACTTTCTCACCAACAGGCCACAGAGAGTATTAGTGAACAACATTTTCTCTGATGTTGTCTCCACATCAACTGGCTCACCACAGGGCTGTGTTTTCTCCCCTCTTGTGTTCATCGTCTACACTGATGAGTGCAGGTTGTGCCTGAACCTGCGGTTCCTCTCGTACTGAGCAGGTCTACCACCAGAACTGACGAGTGGAGGTCTACCACCAGCACTGCCACCTGGTTTGCTGATGACACCGTCCTCCTGTCGTTGCTGTCCAGCTCATCGAACCATCACGGCTCCACTCTCACCGAGTTCTTGGACTGGTGCGACAGATCACACCTCAAACTTAACCTGGGTAAGACCAAGGAGATGATAGTGACCTTCTCCAACAGACAGAGGGCGCTGACTGAAGGCTGAAGTCACCACCATTCATGGGGAGCCTGTGGAGGTGGTGGAGGAGTACAAGTACCTGGGCGCATTTTGAGACCAGCAGCTGACGTTTAACCTCATCATAGAGGAGATTCTGAAAAAAATGTCACCAATGACAATATCTCCTGTGGAAGCTTCATTCTTTTGGTGTGAGCAATAACATCCTCAGAACCTTCTATCACTGTTTCATCGAAAATATCATCACCTTCTCCTTCACCTGCTGGCTCCACTATCTCCATTCAATATAAAAACCGACTATTGGGTGTTGTCAAGACCTGCTTCAAAGTCATCGGGCTCCCTGTCAGAGCACTCTCCGCTCTCTACAGGCAACAGACTGTGATCCTTCAGGACCCGTCACAGCCAAACCTGACCCACTGTCTCCCTGCTGGCCCCTCACTCAGCCACTCAACTCCATTCCTGGTATTTGTCCAATACGTTGATTTTGAGCAGCATCCGCTTGGTTGAAATGCCTGATGCTCATTCCAAAGAAAGACAAATAAAGGCAGTGGCGTATTTGTTTTCATATGTGTACAGAGCATATATAAGGTTAAAACACTTCCAGTCTGCTGAAGCTGTGATAATGTTGAATATAAGATATAGGCATTTGTGATTTCTGGATTTGAGGGGTATGAATATTGCCCCAGGACAAACTGCACGCTATGAGGCGTGAAAGCCAAGGGGCTTAAAGATATAATTAAAAACGAATCATTTAGAACAGAGAAAGTGAGAGTGTCACTTCACTAATTACACATCAGAAACATTACAGTTATTTGCTGGAAGCAAAGATTAATTTGTTTTCTTATCAAGCCACCGATAACGTTGCAACAGATTCCAGAGCCAACACTCCAGCGTCACTTCTTAGCTGTTTGCCACATGTGGAAGATGCACATGAGTATGACCTGGAGGCATTTAAAAACCACTCAACAGTTCATATGTCGGTGGATTAGAGTGTTTCTTTGGTACCTCTGGAGCTTCGCATTCTGTAAAGTCTATTTATCGACACATTTTAAAATGTGAAATGGCAGATTTCAGTAGATGAAAGGTCAAAGGTAGATTTGTTGTCCCTTCACAGAAAATGGTTTGCAGCCAGCAGACAATAAAAGACATAGGTACACAAACCAGGATCATCCCAGAAATAATACAGTGTCAGTTAATAAGCCAGTGCATTTGGTTGAAGAACACACAGAATAAAGAAAAAATGTAAAATTAAATACATAACAAATACAGCATAGCAATGGACGAATCATTAAATTGTGTTGGGTGGGAGACCTCATTCCTAAAGAAAGAGGAAACTTGTGTGCTGCAGAATAAGTCTGTGAAAAAGAGGCGTCAAACATGAGGCGTGTGGGCCAAAACCAGCCGGCAACAGGCTCCAATTTGGCCAAACCACGAACAAATGGTACGAATTTCAAAGAAAACACATTTTTTTTCAAAACTAATTACTCAAGAGTAGCAGATATAACACAACACAGAGACGCGAGCTGAGATTTCGGTGATGAATACTCTGCTGCCACAGCAAAACAAAATACCTTTAAAGTTTAAATCTAAAAGTTATTATGGCATTATTTTGCCCGATCAGGTCTCCTCAAAGTGAAATTAGGCTTCATGTGGCACCTGAAGTGAGTTATGTTTGACACCCCTGGTGTCATTCCTTTGGTCAGTGAGTCATTTACCAACATTGTAGGGCAGTCCAGTAGTGGGAGTCCAGGGAAACACAAAGTCATGAGTCACAACATGAAATATAGATCCAAAAGCCTGTGTTGGGAGTGAAAATAGATACTCACACAAATAAGATGGATTAATAATTTTCAGCCAACTAGTTACCAGGGGAACTGTAAACGGACAAGAGTAAAAAGAAATAATGACCACTGGCAAATATGCGCTACCAACGGAAATTGAGAGTGATTCTAATCAGTGCATGTACATATGATTAAATCAGCACCTGACTGGTGAAATTCAAGTTAAATTTAAAGACTATGTGTGACTCATGCAATTTATTTTCTTCATCATCCTAGAAGAGTGTTTCACACAGGAATTCTGCATGCATTGCCCAATTACTTAAAACAACAATGTTTAGATTGCGTAATGTGCATCCACTAATCTACAGAAGCTTGAGGACAGTTTTATGTCATTTATACTTAAGATGGATGTGCAACATATACTTGTGATACAATTTCAGGGGCATTTATATTTCATCTGGAGCATCTATTTTTCAGTAGGCTGGAATGCTTCGTGACTCAAAGGTATTGTTGTTGTGGCTCAGCAAAGGTGTTTGGAGAAAACACTACACTGGACCCTTTCACCTATGTCTGGCTGGCAGAAGGTTTAGACTGGGAAAACAGATTAATCTTCATATTTAGATTGTGCTGCCGGGTGCTCTTCCCTTGTTTTGAGTTTCAAATGTAATCCTCTTTAGATATGCAACATGGCCTAGAAAAAAACAAAACAGCAGATAATAAATACGAGTAAACCCAAGTTCCTTGTCATCACAGAGTAATTTCTTTCCATAACGTGATATAATTTCCCTTGTTTGTTGCCTTGGGGAGTATGGCAGATCTTGCACCACTTGTTTGAAGACTTGTTAAATGAATAATAAAAAAAAAAAACAACATTATGTTGTCTCAGTTTAGGTGAAAAAGAGGCAGCTGAATGGTTTGATATGTCTTACATGTTAGGGACTGGCAGCACCACATGTGAGTGGGGAAATGGATGAAGTGATGGGAGTGAGTATGAAGTGCTTCTCTGAGCTCGGATCGGTGCTCATCATGTCACAATCCGCTTAGTTGAGCTCTTGAGGGTGGCGATTACTATCATCGTCTTTGAGTCGGTGTCAAGATTAGATTCCACTATTTAGAAACAATTGAACTGCCCTAAAAGATTCAGCTGCTAAGGAGATAATGACAGAATGAACATATGGCCAATGTGTGTGTAAGTGTGTGTTTATTTGGTGTGCTGTTATATTGCTCCAGAATTAGATTCTTTGCGTTCAGAATATTATCATCACAACTCTGACTAATTGACTGCTGGTGTGACAATGAAAACCTATTATGAAACATCATTAGAATTAATTAACTGAAACATCTTAAGACCCTCACATGCAACGTGATGACAGCTTGATGAAATAGTTTGAGTATTCAAAGTGACGCATAATGAATTTTACCTCACAAGTAATTGTTTTCACAGTTTGGAGGCTTCCAGGTCAAAGAGAAAGTTAAAGATCTACTGAAATGGAGTATACTCGTTGATTGCTTTGTACGTACAAAAAAAAGGAGCCATGTAAGGTGAACAGGCAAGAGAATCTCCACATAGTAAAGAAAACAGAAACTTTGAAGAAATAGCAAACTCAGTCCAATAATTGAACATGTACCAGTGAATAAAAGTAAATAAGAAATATTGAAAAAAAATTATAGATGTAAAAGTGCATAAACGATTTTACTACTTTTAAATAGAACCAATCTTGCTGCTTTTTGCGAGCCAAAGAAACACAATTAGTGTGTCATATGAACTCTAAGAGCCCATGTTGAAATATTCCTACAACAATGATTCACCCTAAAGTGAGGTTGAAATAAAAACAATAAGTGGAAATATGAAATAAAGAGTGAAAAAGGGTGTTGCGACATAACTCGTAGCAGGTATGTATATGTTGAGCATTATCAGCCAGACTGGATGCTTTAATAGATGCTCTTTGATTACCTACTTGCTCTAACTGGGTAATTTGAGAGCATTCGCTTATGATACCTCTGCAATAATAACTAACTGTAATTACTTCCCTGCAAACTGAAGAATGGTTATTTGTAACGCCTGAATGAGAGCATTGCAACACAGTTGACAAGCCAGGCAAACACAACCACAGCATCATCAGCCATAAACAATACGTACAGATAAACAGTTTACAAAACCAAGCAGAGTCGCAGAGTTTCACACCTGCACAACATCTCCAACAGGGTCGGCGGAGATTCACGGTGCTGTTTATCATTTAAAGAGACTAGAGCCACCATTCATCTCCAGTAATGTGACTGAGACTTAACAATAGTGTTCTGTGGGGCATTTTATAATGTGCACACTGCTGGCACAAAAGCTGTTGGCTTGATGATTTGGAGCAATGGTGTGAAAATGAAAAAAAAAAAAAAAAGGTTTGAAAATTGTTTGTCCCTTTCTTGAAAGTATCCCTGTTCTTGTCCTATAAATCTGAGGCTGACCGACGCCCAATTCACACGTTTTCAAGTTAAATTGAAACATTCTGTTGCGTTTTAGGTGTCCATTTACAAGACCTTTTGAAAAGGCTCCAACTCGAACTATTTGAAAATGTGTTAAATGCCACTGAAACACTGTTAGTGCGCTCCACGATTGCAGTAAGTAGTTCTGCATATGCACGACATGACAACAACGACGGCCTTCGGAGTACGGATGTATGTGTGTTCTTTTTCTTCTTCTTCTTCTTCTTCACTTGGCATCCGTGAAGTTGAACTACCGCCATCTGCTGGTTCCAGCTAGTCCACACCATTCCCACCTCTCAGTACAAAAACAACCAACAGCACCCACCAGTGGCCCAACATGCCGTGCAAACACTAATGTTTTCTGAAACAAAAATGCAAAAATGATGCATTTTCACTTGAAAGTTGTTGTGCAAACCAGGCCAAAGTTAACAAAGTGCAATGAGTCTATTTATACTTGTATTGTTGAGGTAGATAGTTTCAAATCATTCGGCTGACGCAGACAAAACCCGAGCCCAATAAATCTTCTCTTGTATTCATGGATTCTGTTCAAGTGGTTTTCATCAAGAACTTGGTAAGAAGAGCGATTATTGTATTCATCCAACGGCTGAACTATTCCTGTAGCACGCATCATGTGACTCTTCGGCACTGTATTGCTCATGTTTCATTGTGCAAAGCTGCATGTGAGCCAAACAGCTGAGAGTAGGTCAGGTGTTATCAAGTTCAGAAGGCAACGCTTCCTCCAGATGAATTCCTGGAAGTGGAGATTGACAAAGGCAGGAAGGCAACGAGTGACGGATGGCCAGGGACGGGAGGGAGAGGGGGAAAGCCGGAAAGGAGGGAGGGAGGAAGGAAGAATGGCCACGGAAACACAAAATACGTAGAGAGGTAATGAGGGGTGAGAGAGTGACAAGAAGATACTCGGGGGGATGAGTAGTGTAGGATCGACAAATGAATCGAGGTGGAAAGGCAAAGAAAGAGATGTAGAAGTGAATAAGAGTGGGCGGGAGGAAAGATAGGAAAGGTCATGCTAAGGGGAAACACGAGGGAACAGCAAGAGAGGCAGCAGTGAGAGACAAATGAAGGAATTAAAGATGGAAAAACACAGAGGAAGGAGGCAGTGAAAGTGGAAAGAAATTCCAAAGATATACAAGTTCAAGGGTGAATATGGAAGTTCAGCCTCAAGACCAAAAACAAAACACTGGCCTCTCTCACGTCTTCCGTTTCACCCTCTGCAAATTACACTCATTTCTGATTTGGAATACATGTTCCATTGCCTGAAATGAGTCTAGCTGAAGAGAAATCCATGCAGCACAAAAGTATGAGCCATTTCTATCCGGTTAATACATTTTTATCAACAGCAGCAGGAGATTGATGTCTGCATGCTGATTTGTCTTTCTGCTTTCAGGGTTTCAAGAAAAAAAAATGCTACACTGCCAACTCTGCGTCCCTGGTGGAATTGCAAAGGTCACAGAGACACAGAAGCAAACACACACATACCTTAGATGCGTGAAAAATGCCACACACTCATATAGAACACACACACTCAGACATATGACATTTTTTTTTTATGTGTTTATACCTGAGGTGAACAAATTGAGTTCAGAATGAGTTTCTTCTGTATCGGTAGGAATTGTTCAACCACTGTGTGTTGACTTTATTCAACGCCTTGAATCTGTCTTTTTGGGTAAGTATCCAGGCTGGAAATCTGCCATGAGAATCGACTTTTTATTGTGAGAGCGTAGGAGTGAATGGAACTTGTCAAAACCCAGCGGGTCTTTTTAACAAGACACAACTGACCCTGACATGATTCCATTTATCAAATAGTCCCTGGTTGTTTTGGATGTGTTAACTCTCATGATCATGTCCCACAAAACTTCATCCATCCATCCATCCATCCGTCTGTCCGTCCGTCCGTCCATCCATCCATCCATCCATCCATCCATCCATCCATCCATCCATCCATCCATCCATCCATCCATCCACCCTTGGAGAACATACCAACTATAAGCAGAAATTACAAAATACAGAGATGATTCCACTGTGAGGGCAACCAGTACAACATGTTGAGTCAGCTGTATCATTCTCCCTTCTTAAACTACAAAACAAAATAAGCAATACATTTTAGGAGACTGGAACTTTGTTTCAGTGAAGTACGAAGGATCTGCCATATTTCCCTAAAAGGGAGTGTTCCCTTTATCACCAATGCTTGTTTATGTGGGCTTGTTGTATTATTCTTTGTAAAAGTACCATGAAATGGCTATGTTGTAACTGTTTTCTGGTGGAGTGTGATGCAGTCAAGGCTGAAAGAACTGACATCAAGTGGTGTGTATAGCAAGTCTTTGTTTCCTTCAAAATAATTAGAAAGTGTGATCAAAACAGTAATCTATAGGTTGCAGTGTAACACTTGAAGCTACCATAGTAATTCAGGAAGTGATTATATAAGAAGCTTATAAATTATTGTAATGATAATCTTCTGCCGTTCCAATAATAAATCATGTTATATGTTTCTTTATACTGTATGTGTGAGTATCCAACAATAACAACAATGGCAGCCTCCACAGTCTCGTTACTCCCAGTCCATATTCTCCTGGGACTTTTAATAGTTTCATAGTCGAGAGTCAGCTTCAATATTAATCCAACTTGATCTGTCCATAATAATGTCTGTTTACTTCATTGTTAATGTTTACAGCCTATTGTTCTCTACGCATATAAGTGTGTGGTTTCATTGCAAAAGCAAACAACAGCACCCACTAGTGGAACAACATGGTAATGTCTTTGTTTTCAGCATTTGTCGTTTCCATGTAAACGGACATTGTGGACAGTGATACAGCTTTTCACATCTACTGCAACCAGAGGTGGCACGCCACAACCGAGTCAGCGTATCTATTAGCGTAGCAATTATATGTGTTGTCCAAATCCAGCAAACTCAATCCCATTTTTCCATCATGTGAAATTACTCTGTACTACTTTGATGACTCAGTTCAAATTTAATTCATGCCAAACTAACCCAGAAAGACAGACGATTGTGTTTTCAGTTGAAAAGCTCTCCAATTGTTATTCTGTCCGTAAAAACCATGTCAACGACTTCCCCCCCTTCATTCTGAGTGGGCTCCAATTATCCACTGATTTTCCAGGGCACTCGGAGTCTGATAATTCTGCAGAGAGAGAAACCTCTTTCTATGTATCATTCGGAGATGATCCAAGTGTCAGTTGATAGATTCCTTAATTTCACGTTTTCTCGTGAGACAAACTGATACACAATCGTTTTGGGAGGCGTCTCTTAGGAGTGCCTCCTGTAGTGGTGGCAGTAGTAGTTGTTTCAAACTAAGTGGGTCTTTAATTTTTTTGGGAGAATCATTGGTCAATGCTTGTCAGAATTTGTTCTGTATCTGCAAAATTAGTGATACCAGTAACGCATTAATTAGTAACCCGTTACTCTCATATAACCACTTTCTTTCAGTAACGAGTAATCTAAACCCATTACTATCTCCAAACCACTAATCAGATTAAAGTTACTTCTCCAAATCACTATTGTTGCGCCTAACAGGGTGAGTTTCTTGTCTGGAAAAGCCGCTTTATTAATAAACAGAAGCAGGCTGCTACTCCTTTCTATTCCAAACACACTCATCACATGCAGTGTCCGCAATCTGACATGACCCGCCCCCTTCTCCACTCTCAGCCAATCACAGGCCAACCCACTCTAACGGTGTGTTCAGATGACACAAAAACATTGGTACCAACATATATTATCACTAATCCCTAATATTGCTTCAATAACACAACTGCAGAGATGTTACACTATTTTTTGTAATTTTCCTGAGCTAAAAGATATATTGACAGGAAGCCCCGCCCCTTTTTTTAATCCCTCAATCAATGAAAGACTTTATTTGTCCCTGGGGGGCAATTAAAAGATTGCAAAGAGCAGGCAGTACAAATAAATAGATAAATACATGAATAGTGCAATAACAACTACCTCACCGGGTACATAAATCCCCGTAATAGTAAAAATATGATAATAAAACCGTTCATCAGATCTAAATACAACAAAGAATGACGGTCAAAGGTTAAAATATGTATAAACATGGTGGCCAGGCAGTGATCAGCACTGAGTTTTTGACAAAATGTGTTGTCATTTTCATGTTTAGACAGTGGGGAGTGTTGTCGGCAGCTGCTAAAAGTAACTAAAAAAGTAACTTGTAATTTAACCCAGTTACTTTTAAAAACAAGTAATCAGCAAAGTAACCAAGTTACTTTTAAAGGAGTAACTAGTCATCAATGGGATTACTTTATCGAGGTAACTGTGGCAACACTGTGCTCAGTTAAATTCACCAATTACAAACCAAAACTGGTCAAGTGCACATCAACTGCACATCTGAATTTTCTTTCTTTTTAAACTAACTACACAAGTAAAAGTATAAGTATCTGCTCTTAAGCGAGCTGCGACCATCACCATGCCCAATAAATCACCTCAGGCATAATATTCACAGACAGTGTTAGTATGAAAGGTTTAGAGACTGCACTAAATTGTTATTTATGTAAAGATACCCAGCTCTGCTGTGGTGTTTACAGTAGGGTTGCTGGAATACACACTCATAAACCTACAACACATGGATGAACTACTGCTGTGGATTCTGACATTTTCATTTGCCCAACTTTGATGCAGCAAGAATCCCATTAGGAAATGAGTTGGGGGGGAGGCTGTAAACAGACTGCGACAGTGTTTTAACCAGCGCATGGAGCTAATGTTGGCCTAATGATCTCACTTTCTGTGTGCCAGAGACTCGGCTGGTGTTCGAGCTAAAAAGTAAGAGTTGATTTAAGTTTTCAAACAGGGTTCATTTAAAAAAAAAAAAGTTGAAAAAAAAGAAAGAAAGGGAGAATTTAAAACCAGGAATTCATTATTGCACAGGCAAAAAAAAAAAAAAGATTAATGAGAGACAGGAGTCAAAAAGTCAAAACTGGGTACAAACAGAAAAGCTGGTATGCCTGGGTCTGACAACAAACGGGGCAGCGCTTCACTGCAGGAGGTTAACAAGACACAGGTGGATACAGTCAGACTGGCTTCAGTACCGAGGATGATAGGGACAAAACATCTGAAACAAGACATCAGCGACCAGAAGACACTTTGAAAGACTGAGAAATTCTTACTAGTACGACTTAAATCATTATGTGCAGGTGGACATATGTTTCATTACTCCATTAAATTTTCAATATACGGCTTCAGCCAGTTTAAGATCTGATCCCTGCAGACCAAAGTTTAAGGCATAATCAAGACATATGATATATCACATTGAGTGAGCAGAAATGGTAATACAGTCCCATAATAACCTTTAAAATAAAATTTTAAAGATGTTCTTTATTGTGTCACCAAGAATACACGATAAAAATGTCTATATTTTCAGAAAACCAAATAGTTATTTTTGAAAATTACCACAATCTCTACATAAAGCTAATTTTAACTAAACCTTCTGGTGTAAAGTACAGTGAACTTCAAAACAGCCTCCCTTGTAAATGTTGAAACAAGAATACTTGGATAACTCCAACATGCACATGGAGAACAAACCGGGGATCAATTGAACCGAGAATATCGTCACTGTGAGACATGAGTGTGAACCAATTACACAACCTGTCGCTCCAACATGTTTCATTGGGGTTGGGAATGATAACTTAATGTTCTGAAAAGTAAAATATTCACAAGACTACCAACTGTATACTTTCAAAAGAGAAAAGTGTGAGTAAGTACAAAACTGTCACAAACATAAATTACACGTGGAACAAACAAATCAAAAAATGTGCCATATTTGAAAATGTCAAGCTGTCAATCTTCTACAAAGTGAAATCGTACCAGCTGTGCTGTAAACCTGGTGTCTATTTTAATGTCCCACAGTCTCTTCATAACGCTACCCTTCACTTCTGTTGCCATGTGCTCCGTTGAATGAGCTCTAATACTGTCTTATTTGACCTCATTTTTGTTGTTTGGACCATCTTTAAGTGACAGTTCATTGTTGGATAGGTTACAACCTGGCAGACTACTGCCTGTCATTTGGCAACAGCTGAGAGTAATACATTAATTTGGAGGAGCGTGGCTAATATTTTATTAACCTTCTTTCCAAGGTTGTTATTCCAAGAAAAAAAAGGGGATTTTGTTTGGTCCCTTTCCTCTTTTCTCTAGTCAGACGGAAAGGCTGGGTCAACTTTGTGTTTGAGTGGCCAAGACGAGGAACTTGCCCCCCCCGTGTATTGCTAATGACGTGAAAATAAACACAGGAAATGGCCAGCCTCAGCTCCCTGCAATTAGGTCACCGACACACACACACACAAGCAATTTGCACAAAAACACACATTGTACTGCTGACAACATCATGTTGCGTATATTTACAGTAAAAGCGGCAGCTGCTACAGGATGGGATTTCAACACAGAGGAAGAATTAGTAAGAAAAAGACAGCAATCCAGTTCCAAGGCGTGTAGTCACAAATAAAAAAGAGCAATCGACTGCATTATATGTTGCAAAACTGGCAATGATAAGATTGAAAATGTGATGTTAATTAAAAATAATGAGCTGTGTAGGCTGACTGCATACAAGCCAGATCAGCGAGTGATATCACAAATTCTCCCAGTTGAGCAGAATCACTGCAGTTCATCAGCCTTCAGACAAACAAACCTTGTGTAGCCGCAGCTCCAGAGCGATATCTGACAGAGAACACAGAGTTCTTATCTACTGCACTTCTGAAAATTAAAAACATCATTATTTATAATGTGTTTTGATTTTCCAACTAAAACATTCTGCCAATCTGTATTGCCTTTGTATGTTGGTGGAGTTAGATCAACAATTATTACGAATTTAACTTTAAAAACTTTCAATTTACTCATTTTGATTCACACTTAGTTGAAGTGCTGTGGTGATGCATGAGACATCAAAAATCGGCTCTTATCATGGTAGAATCTTTAAATCTCAAAAACTCTAATGTTTTATCTGAACATAAACAGATAATTTATATTACAAAATATATGGCAACATTTTGAAAACAAAGTTAACTTGGAAATGGGAGAAACGCTGTAAACGATGCAGTTAGCATGGCAGGCCAAGAGTTGGTGCTTTTGTTTGTTTTTGCAATGAAACCACACTTACATGTGTGCATAGAACAATCTGCTATAAACATTAATATCAACAATGGTGAGTAACATGGAACATTTGACTGAACAGAAAACCAAGTTGTTAGAGTGATTATCAACTGTAAAACTACCAAGTCCCAGGAGGACATGGAGTCACAACACTGGTCAGAAAACACTGGTACTCTGGTAGAAGGAAGGTCTGATCAGAACCGGCTGCAGCACATGACTGACAACTGAATGTATCACTGGCTGCATGAGGTCAACGACTTGAGTGTCGAACATGATGGCATGAAATGCTACACAACGTGCAAGGTTCCTCGAGGGAACATCGGACAGTGATTGTGTCCTGTCTGTGCTGCATGAATATTAACCGATTTACCACATCCAGGCTTTTTTCCTCGGAGAGTTTCCACCGCGTTGGTGAGATCAGGAGGAATGCAGAGACACTGTAGATCAATTTAGATGCGCGATCCCACTGAGACGGGATTGAGCACAACACCGAGGCGGTGTTACGGTCCGTTTCCTCCACTGTAGTGAAAGTGGAGGCCAGAGAGAGCGTGAGACAGATCGAGTGAAAGCACAGCAACAGCTGGCACCAGGTGCTGCTCCCACTTGGCCCTTCATCTTTAAACCCCGGTGTTTAGATTTGGCACTGCTGCTCGGACCATGACTGAGCCCATTTCCCACCAACTAACTTACTTCCTCACACACACACACACACACACACACACACAAACACAAAATCAACACGCTGCAGGCCGCCCAGGCCAGAATGGCGGGGGCCAAAGCAGCAGTCTGATAAGCTGTGATAGCGATTAGTCATGTCAAAAGCCAAATGGCCATGTCAGAAATTCTGAGAGAGAGAGAGAGAGCGGAAAGAGCGGCAGAGGAGAGAAAGAAAAAGGATACATTTGGATAAAACAAAACGACAGGAGGGATTGATCTTAGAGACAGAACTGTTGCCTGAGAGAGATAATGAGCGAGCAACAGAGGATAAAATAGAAGACACAAAGCGAGAGAAGGGTGGGAGCCTACAGGGGAGTAACGGAGAGTGAGCGATAGAGTTTGGACGGATGAGAAATAAAGCTTCGCTGTGTGAGAGAGAGAAACAGAGAGCGAGAGGCTGTCAGTTTAATTGATGCTATGACAGCCTGACCATTTATTTTAATGGCGTTGTTTTGCAGAGCTCCATCACGGCCCGACACACACCTCTTATGTTGGACAAGTTGCTGCGTTTTTTTGGCAGAGGGGAGAGGGTGAAAGTCACAAACTGATGCGCGACTACGTGTTTGTGTACGCTATCTGCACGCCTCGCTGTCTTTGTTCTGGGAAGACAGGAATGAATGTCTTTCTCGATGTGTGTGTGTGTGTGTGTGTTTTGTGTGAAGTAGTCGGTGCGCGGTTTGTTTTAGGCGTGTGTGTCTATTGTGTGAGTGTGTGTCCTTTGTGCTACATCCTGGAGGATGGATTGTTTCCTAGTTCCTTTCCTGCTTCATCTTATTTTAACCTCTAGACACACACCCTCACAGATGTCCACTCTGCACAAAAACCCACTCATACACATGTGGAAACACACACCGACAATGCTTATTCATCTCCTGTGCCACACACTGACAAACCACAACCTTTCTTTAGATATACACATTGTGTGTGTGTCTGTGTATGTGTGTGTGGGCAGCTGGCAAATGATCGTGTGTGTGTGTGTGTGTGTGTGTGTGATGGGGCAGTGGACCACACAGGGACAGCAGGGCGGGGCTGGTAGCAGGGGGTTGCTGTAACTGTATTATTCTAACTAGCCCATTGTGGTCTTTCCTCAATGACAGATGTGCTTTCACACACACACACACACACACACACACACACACACACACACACACACACACACACACACACACACACACACACACACACACACACACACACAGCATACGGAGCCAGGCCAGCTATCCAGGGACCAACCTCCGACTGCCTCTGCCTGTTTTATTAATGGAGCACCCTGGCACTGTCGGCTCTATAATAGCTACTGTGCCCACGGATCTGTCTGTCTCAACAGACACACACACACACACACACACACACACACACACACACACAAACACAA
>OMNM01006589.1:2153-14171 GCA_900302745.1 Parablennius parvicornis
TCTCTCTGTCTCTGTCTCTCTCTCTCCCTCTCTCTCTGTCTCTCTCTCCCTCTCTGTCTGTCTGTCTCTCTCTGTCTCTCTCACTCTCTCTCTCTCCCTCTCTGTCTGTCTCTGTCTCTCTCTCTCTCTCTCTGTCTCTGTCTCTCTCTCTCCCTCTCTGTCTGTCTCTGTCTCTCTCTCTGTCTCTCTCTCTCTCTCTCGCTCTCTCTCTCTCTCTCTCTCTCTCTCTCTCTCTCTCTCTCTCTCTCTCTCTCTCTCTCTCTCTCTCTCTCTCTCTCTCTCTCTCTCTCTCTCTCTCTCTCTATGCCTGAAAGGGGGAAGTGCACAAAGGGGGCGGGGGGTCCTTTTTTCTCATTGTTATTTTCTTTATCCTCATTAATTTACTTTCAAAACATGAATTTTGTGGCCCAGTTCCAGTGTGATATCTGCAGCCGACGAAACGAGACCAAGAGCAGCCTCCCTTCAGTGTGAAACAACATTTCCAAGGAGCGCACGGTGATTTCAGCACCACGGACAGCGGCCTTGTCTTTTATTATGAGAGGTTACAGCCGTGTAAAATGCGATCCTCCATGCTCCGCTGCTGAAAGAGAAACGCCACTAGTTATATCCCGGGCTGTGGCCACGAACAGTAATAAGAAAACTCTGAGAGTTCAAAAAAACGGTAGAAAAGTGCCATTTCAGACTGGCCAAGGGCATGTGAATTCAAGCTGAACCACTGGCCTTTTTAGATCCGACAAAAACTACATTGGTCAGTCATAGCGGACAGACACGGTTCATTACTAGTCATGTGGAAATAGGATGGATTTTACCCAATGATATATTGTATTTTCTGGCACCTTTATCACTCTCATTGCTGATAGTTCAACCTTTGTAACATTTCTCTGTTGAATATTCTTTCTTGTCTTGTACTTGAGCACCTGTACCTATTGTAAAGTCATCAACCCTTGTATAGATTCTGCATCATACATCAACAAGTTTACACAGTAGCTGAAGAGTAATTTGGACCTACCGAATCATATAATTAAATACTATTTGCATTTTCTGTGGATGTTTCTGTAGCTGAAGAAGGTTTTAAGAAGGTAGGACTTTGGGTTCTGCTCAATATCTAACCAAGAGGGCGAAGGCATCACTTTTTGTATAGTCTCTATCCTTCGACCTGTTCAGCATGGGTGAACTGGCCATAAGTACATAGCTCTTAGGATCATGAAGACACACAAGTGCTTTTTGGACCATTCATTATAAACACTATAGATAGTTGTGATGGGATGTTTGAGCAGATCATCCATTTCTGTAATAGTCAGACCTGCCTGTCAAGTACTAACAATCATGCTCAGTTTGTTTTCTTTCTCATGCTCAGTTTGAACTTTGGTGGCTCATCGTGATGATGTCTACTAGCTTTTATACACTGAGTTCCTGCCAGATATTTTCTGATTAGATATTTGTGTTAATGTGTATTTGAAAAGGTATACCCAATGAGGTTGGCGGTGAATATACTGTATATCAACTTCATCCATAACATTGCAAAAAGCCATAGTTGAAATTGATACCTATATTGCAGGTACATTTGCTCTGTCAATTATGTTTTGAGGTTGTCAAACCACTGAATAATCATTTTCAGTCAATCGGACAAAAAGAAATGATGAAAAAACGTAAAATATGAAAAACCTAAGTATCAGAATCATAGAAATAGAATTGAGGCATCTTCAATGGAGTTTATCTGTCACGGGCAAGTGCAAGTGCCACTTAAGAGTAATGCCGTTGTTGCTCTAGACTGTTGTGGTGAAAAAAAGAGCTGAGCCATAAAGTGAAACAATTGTTTCTCAATTGTCCACATGCACACTCTCAGCCTATTGCAATGGCTCATGACCACAAGAACGAGATCACAGATATAATCACTTGACCACTTTCTCCAGCGTATTCAACTCAACGTGTTCAACTCAAATCAAAGAGTTTCAACTTCTGAGACAAAACCCAAAATAATGCTGCTACTCCTCTAAATAAAAAGGGACAAGTTGAAGACACTTTATTCAGGATACCCCAAGGTTACAGTATTTTCTGCTTAACGGGTACCAGACATGGCCAAGTAGGACAGCCCCAAGGACAACCCGGGCTCCTTTGAAGGAACTGTATCTCTGTATTTCTGGTGGTTGAATGAATGAATGGATGGTTAATTCAGGCTAACATATTCCACTATACTGTCTTTTTACCATCAACCTGCTTATAACATGTCAACAAAATTAGCAGCTTCCACCAAAATTGCAATCATCTTTTTGCTCTTGAACTATTTACTTATTACTTTCAGGCTAGCTTAGCTGTTCAAAACAAGGGTAATACATTAAAATCAGAGGTACATGGGAAGCAGATCATTTAGTTTCAAACACAAGTTCAGGTGTCTCAGTATGAATACTTTTCGCACAAAGAAGTAATTTACGTGCCTCAAAGGACGTTAACACCAATCTGCTGTAATATAATCTCATCACAAGCCTTGCCACCACTTCTAAAGTTCATCAGAGGTAGGCAGTCGTTGTCAAACCTGCTGTGGGATCACAGAAGCTGCGTGCGCCTCTGAGCATGCATGCCTTTGATGATGACTTGATCACACACTAATCACACGCTGCAGCAGTTAAAACCATACTGACCCACATTTAGTTTGGCTTGCTTAATAACATTGTGCACATGTGCGCGGGTGTGTTCAACCCTTCACATGCACACCTAATGACGATCACTGATGCATAGCTACATGTGAAAAGGTTCCCATGCATGAGCAGGCACATAAGTTTGTGTCTAATTGCACATCTTTGTAATACTGTGCGCACCACACTGTGCGTATTTGAGCTCAGATTTTAATGATCTCCTCCTACCCCCTCTGGGCCAGCATGAGTCTATTTCGACCCACATCAGAATAATTAATAACACACTCAAATGTCTGTAAGAGTACAAGGTTCCTTTTACATCTTTCCTCACATCCTGCTGTTCTTAACTCTCCACTTTTGGCTCGCGGGAGGAGCAACAAATGTTAAATTACCACACATGGGCTATTTGTATGCATGCACAGTCCCATACACATTTTATTTGCGCATAAATTGGTCCATAAAGTTTGCTAACAAGTTGTGTTTTCCTGGCGTAAAAAACAAAAGTGCCTTATTAAACAGCTCGAGAGAGAACCGGTTTGGCTTCTAATGTCACGGTTGCCAGTACGAATCCTCAGATCTGCAGGGAAATCACATCTCTATGCCCACTCCCTGCACCGTCCAACTGTCTAAGAGCACCTGAATGAGTCACAGTTCCATTAGTGAGGCTCTGAGGCCAAACTTAGAGGAGTGAGGTTTTCTGGGATGGTTCCAGGCGTGTGTGTGTGTGTGTGTGTGTGTGTGTGTGTGTGTGTGTGTGTGTGTGTGTGTGTGTGTGTGTGTGTGTGTGTGTGTGTGTGTGTGTTTAAGTAAAAACCCTTCATCCCTTTGCAGCTACTCCCAGAGGGATTGACTGTAATTAGAAATGTTCTCTTTCTCAACTTGTTGTAAATGAAAACACCTCTGTATCAAAGAGAGCTCATTGGATTCAGCTGCGCTGCCGTGGCTTTCCCACCTCTGATCTTCAAATGTCATATCTTTGTTACCTCTTGGTCTCTTTATTGTCCAGAAACTTCATGGGAACATAAACACGTCTTATTCTTGCTTTCTTTTTTTTTTTGCAATGGCAGCATGTGAAAGGCATTTAAAAAGGCAAGGCTCAAGCCAGCACAGAAGTATACAAAAGCTCTTTGTCATTTTGAGAAACATAATTATGACGAACTCTTTCATCGCTTTGTGAGAATATTTGAAAGGTTTGAGCAATTTGGCAAATGTGAATAAACTTCGACTGATGACTTGATTCACAGTCAGAGGGAGACAGATGGAGATAAGTGATACAGACGAAACCAAATTACCTACAGGGCAGTATCATTTCCATTTCCATATTTTATAGAGCAAATACAAATGAGAAGAATTTCGGGGGGAAATTATTCAGGTGTGGAGAGCGCCTTTTTTTGTTTGTGGTCTGTTTGAGTTAGAAGCAATAACAAGCACAGAAAAATGCAGGAGAGATAACAGTGATTTAAAGCATGTGTGTGCGCGCAAACACACACAAACACACACACACACACACCGTGTAATGAGATGATCCTCCATTGAAAAGCATGCAGGACATGAAAGCTTTACAAATGGCCGACAAAACAACAGCTGTAATGTGACAGGCAGACATTTGTTCCAGTAATCACTTGGGGGATTGTCAAATGCAGCCGAATGGAGGCTAAGAGAGTCTTAAGTTATTAGGCCCTGCAACCATGACTCCGCGGCACAAACATTCAAAACACATACACACACACGCACACGCGCACCGTGGACAAGTCCGTTGTCCATCATCCTCTGCCTTGGCCTTCACACCTTGACAGCTGTCAGTGACTCTGATGTGTCCGATTGCAGAATAAAAGGGATTACACATTGGAGAAAAGGTGTGTTCCAGCTAGATATCACAGGAGGAGAAGGCCACTCCATAAATTAACAATTGTGGTTTATAAAAGCTTGCAAAAAAGTGTTTTAGAACATTAGATTTTAATAATTAATTTTGAACCCAGTGCCAGTCTGCATCAAACTCTCTTTTAACATTATCAGCCTTTAACAGCTGGTTATGAATAAAACTCCAGGGAGAGGGTTAAATTTATGATAGCTTTAAAACATTATAACTGAGTGAATGATTTAATAGTTGTACTGTACTCTGAAATTGACAAGGTTTTGGTCAGTTTTTGAGTATATGTGAAATTATGACTTTTAGTTTCTCAAAATTACAAACACTGTTGTGTCTTGTTCTTCTGCTGTAACCCATGGGGCTCTCACTCAAAACATCTATAGAGAAAACTGTAATCCTTAGAGCTAAAAGACAAAAAAGGCACAACTTATTCCCATTATATGCTATCAATTTGTGATATAAAAAATAATCACATATATCTCATAATGTATTTAAAAATGTCCACATATATAGGACATATGTATCTTGATTTCTGTTGTCATATAAATATGGTTGACACATCTGCTAAACATGTCACCAGAATTAAATGAAAAATGTACCGAATATGTTATTTTTCCCTATATAGGGTAAAATAATTATTGCTTTGAAAAATTTGAAAAATATATGATACTAGTGTATCATACATTTTAATATTCTAGTGTTTATAGTGGGGCACACTTCACAAAAGTGCTCAAAAATCTTTTTTTCTTAGTTTTCAATTCGTTCAATATGTTCTTTAGATGAAAAGATTATGGTTCAGATTGAACAAGATGATCACATGGTTAACAACTGAAGACCAAAGCAATTTTTTTATTTTTTTTATTTCACTCTTAAAACAGTTTCAAAAAGATAAGGCCACTGTAAACACTCTCTGTCCTTTGGGATTAGAGAAAATAATTTGAAATCCAATAAGGTTTCTTGTCGACATCAACAGCCAGGAGTAAGATTTAAAAAGCTCCTGCAAAAACACAGGTTTATTACGTTATCCTTACAGAAGCTGCAAAGTAGAGAGTAAATAACTGCCTTGCAGTGAGCCAGAAAGCCCTACCAATACAGAACGTGTTATAGAAAAAGGAAAAAGAACTCAATTGCAACTCTAACAAAGTTGATGAAACAGAATTGAAGGGCAAAAATAATATGTCCACTTTAATTATAGCAGCAGCAGGTGGCCTCTTCAGTGACTGTTGTTCTCTCGAATTAAAAGAAAAAAAGAGGTAGATTGCAGCTCTGCAGCTATGCTCGCAGTTATGTAACAATGTTATGGGAATTAATAGATAAAGGTTGATGCACCAGTTATCATTACCAATCAGGTAATCAGGTGGAACAGTAAGCCTGAAAGAAGGTGACTGTCAATCACCATATCATTGAAATTCTAATCATACCTACTATTAATCCCAAGACGTCATTGTTCGTTACATATGTTGTTGAATAGTTGTACAGCTGCAAAGCTGCTGTCGATGTTGAAGGTGCTTAAACTCCATTGGGAGCAACGTCGAATTCAGTGTTTCACTTTGACTCATGGACATGATGAGAGGCCTTGGACTGTAAGACAACCTGCCCGGTCAGCTCTGACTGTACGTAACAGTAACGTGAACCTGTATCCTGTGATGTCAGCATTTCAGAAGCATCGGCTCATATTTCCAGGATCAGTCTAATTCTTTCTGTTTAAATTTCAAAAGCCACTAAGATCCAGATTATATAGAGAATCTTCATCCAACAAACGGACATATTAAATGCGTGAATCATTGGCGTGACTGACACAATGCTGACAGCTCAGCTAATGCATCACAGCATCACTACAATGATACCATGAACACATTGTTACACATCCTAATTTATTGTCAATTAGTAAATGAATTTCACTCGTCTGGCACTTTTTTTTTTTACCGCTTAATCATGTCCCGAATGGCTTCACATTGTTAGTCACCATTGTTGACGCCTGCCATGTGAAGCGTTCGGCCTCCAAAGGGAGCCGTTTCAGTGTTTAGCTTAGTGACAGTTTGACATATGGACAGGGCATGACTGGAGATCGAAACTGCAACCTTAAGATTGAGAGACAATTCGATGGACCGACTGATCCACCAATTAGAAGTGATGCAAGACTTACTTTGAATATTTTTTGTATTTTCTATTAACTAGTGAACTACCTCGCACAACACAGATGATGAGAAATCATTTGAAATCATAATGCTATGGTGAAGTAATTGTTTGGGTTATGTAGCTGTGACAACGTAAACTTGAACTTGCCGCCTGGCACGCAGACGGTATCTAAACAGATAACGAGGTGCTAAAGGACAGAGGAGTGGTGTCTCCCTTCTTCCTGGATATCCCATGATGCCTTTTCATCCGTGATTTCAGGAAGTCCATTACTATTGCAGACGGGTATCGTGCTTCTGCACCACAATCAATACTCTTCCATTACGGTGATGAACGGTCTGTTTCCCCAACCTTCTGCAGTCAAGACAAATTCTCAGGACCCACTGATCCGAATCAGTCAATGCGAGCTTGACAGCACAACACCCAGCTGATGTGAGGGGCTGAAGCGAGGGACTGAACGGGGGAAGCCTGACCAGGTCGTCTAATCCAACACCTGAATGTCTCCTGAGCAATACAGACTGTCCTTCGCCTTGACAGCAGTCAACTCACTGTCATTAATTTCTGCAAGCTTTAGTGAGTTATTCATTTTTATTCAGGGAGTTTCTGAAGTATGTTTTTTTTTCTTTTGCGGATTCCATACATTTAACATTTAATGAACTGACAGATGATTCTAAATGATTCACATCAAACAGAATATTAGAATATTACATTCATCAGGTATCATGTAAAATCATATAATGAGACAAGAAATATTCAAATTTTGTGTCCAATGTTGAGAAGCATTCAGTGATTTAGGAATTCTTATCATCAAGTATTAAAATAAAGTTCAGGAATCTTTTCTAAACATATTGGTAAGGTTGAACCTTTCCTCCTATTCTCGCATCCCAGAAGGTGATTTGATAATTGACTTGGCTACAGTGGAAATCAAAAGCCTTTACTGTGCCAGGGAAACATTCTCCCCCATTATCCTGTGTGAACAGACTCGGCGCTGACAAAAACACTCACTGTCCTTTAATTCACAGATGAAATGCTCAGTCACCCTTCAGGAAACAGAAATTAGCCTACTAATTTCCTTCAGGATGGGCATGTTGTGAAAACCTTGGCAATGACGCGGCCGTGTTAATTTAATAAGATCCGTGTTGTTAGCTTGCTCCTGAAACTGTTTTCTTTCAGTTTATCAGCTGACGTGCCCGACTATCTTTTCCAAGGTGAAATGCAGAGCGGCAAAGCAATTACTGGGTGACTGACAGGCTCACAGTCGGACATTCAGCTCAGCCAACAAAGCAATTTCTGCATAATGATCAAACAGAATTCAGCTCTCTCTGCAACATGGACAAAATGATGTGGGCATCTGTGATGAATGGTATTGATTCCAGCTTTACATAAGTGAATTAATCAAATTAGAGCCAGAACTTATGTCTCCAGTTTTACTGACTGTGATTACAGATAGTCAAAATAAAATGAGGAAAAAAACAAAACAACCAAAAACCTAAGGATCCTGTCCTGCTAATGTTGCACCCCACAAATATCACATCAAATAGAATTACCAACAATTTCCTGCACATTCAAGGTTGTGAACACAGGTGTACGTACAGTGTTTTTTGTAGATCTTATTCCAGATAAAATGACTCAAGGAACACTTCAACACTTCACTTAGGGAATTAAAAAAAAAAAAAAAGCTGCTACTGCTGATTTAATAAATTACAGGGTTCACCAGACATTAGCAGTTAAGTTCAGGCATTAGTTTTAGCTGCTGCTCAATGGAGGGCCAACAGGGATTGGCAGGTGCAGGTAATTAGGTTTCAGTCTCATTTGTAGTTGTTTTTTTTCTTCTCAATGTTTCATCTATTTGTGGGTAACTGGCTGCCTGTGAGCCACAAGAAACTCTTGATATCCATACTCTGTGGCCTGTGAGTTGACTTCTGTTAGAATCACTGACAGGCAATAAGACTTTTTCATGAAATTAGTGAATATGAGTGTCATAAATCCTGTTGGGGCTCCCTCATCTGGAACCTCATGAGGAGGAAGTTCGATGAGTGAACATTTAATGCAAATCTGTTATTTCTATCAAAAGGCAGCTCCATCTTTTCCTATTAGCTGCAGAGTGAGAGCAGGTAAAGTTTTCAGTCCTTTAAAACTGTAAACCTCATTTGACTAAAAGTGATTCGGGTCAGGAGTGGAGAGAGAGAGAGAGAGAGAGAGCTGCCAGAGCAATTGAACTCCTTCACCTTCTTTCTCCAACCTGCAACCTCCCTGATTGCATCGCCTTGGTGAGCGCAGGGCTTATCAACGATCCCTCCAAATGGTTCCCCTGCTGCTGAAACCACGACGCCTGCAGGCACCAGCAGCTCTTGGTTCACCAGGTAGTTGTGCCATTGTTGTCTGAGCCTTTCAGTCATGCTTTACAGGAACCGCAAACCTTTGTTCTTTTTCTTTTTTTTTTCTTTCCCTAGAGCTTCTAACACCACAAAGTCACACCTGACCTTGACTGTCTATGAATTCTACATTGTTTCCCACAAAAATGCAACACAAAAGAGTGTTGTGTTCATTATCATTTACACAAGCCTCTTATTTGTGAAGTTTCCTGTAAGAGATTTGTTATTAACAGTACAAATGATTTGATTGGAAACATTGGAGAGGAAAGTTGCAGCATTCATCCAAAAGTTTGTGGTTGGAGAGAAAACAAAAACAAGAAAAAACCAGATTACAAGTTTGCAGCTGTACAAGCAGAATTGATAAAATGTCCCCACGTGCAAAAAGACGAAGTGACACAGCAATGATGTTAACATGTTGACATTAAACAATACTGCTCCTTCTTATTCAATATGGAAGTGTTGATATTATGACTGTTTATTTACTTATTTTTTTACTTTTGAATGAAATAAAGAAAAATTTGATTTACTGTTAAGGTTCTGCTAATGCCGCAATATATATTGTTTTTATTTCTTTATGCAGGGAGGAGTAATTTGCGGTTCAGTTTGTATTTAGGAACTTTCATAAGAGAAAAGTTTCAGGTTTAAATGTGAGTGTTCTGAAATTGTTGGAATATTTTGACACCTGCCAATTAGCATAGCAGTTGTTTTTTTTTTTTCCTGAAAGTTCTTGATTATGATTTTTTTTCTCTCAACTAAATAAAGCACAGATGGAGAACCACAACAACGGCAATATTAATACTGATAAGACAAATAGATATTATTTTGAATTGCAAATCTTACCATCAATGTGTCAAGTTTACAAAACGGAATATCACACTTGATATCAATAATAATTAAGATTGGTCGATTTCACTGGCTAAATACACTCACCATGTTCCCATTATTGTTCTCATTGATCTTTAGAGCATGTAGTTGTTTAACAAAGTTGTCAACAGGGTCGTTGTAGTGCAGTTTTTCTGAAGCCAATGTTTTTTGATGCCTTTTTTGCTGCAAGCAAAAAACCCAAAGAGCCAAACATCACTTGGATCAGTGCTGTCAGGAATTAGCCACAGCTAAAGAGTTCTGAATGTCACAGAGATATTTATACCCAGAACCTTTGGAATAATTCTTGGCACCTTACCCCAATAAAGCTGGATGATGGGGCAGAACCAAAAGATGATTAGCCATAATCTCTTCACAGTTCGGTTCGTGTGTCAGTTTGTTTTGATTTCTGTTTAAGGGCGATAACAAATGTAATTAGAATTTCAACAATAGTCTCTACAGGATTTGGAGTTGGTGGCGAATAGCTGTGGCACTCAATTCCAGGCACTCAGCCACATGTCAAGTGTCATTATTATGCTCAAATCTCTCCTCCATTGTTCTTTTACATAGTCCATGGTGTCCATCTTTAGGGGTGAGGCATTCGTTTAGTTTCCTTTACAGCCCTTTATTATGGCTGAAGTTATGAGCATCCATGAATGTTTGAGATTTTATACAAAAATATTCCCACAACTGCAATAAATTCTGTTAGTCCAGTTGTGATGTCCGCTGAGTTTTTCCAACACAACCAGGCAGTGATCTTATTGGTGTGTCTGTTAAGTAAAATGCTACAGTTCTCCAGTTAGCTACCTACGATGGATGACACAAGTAAACTAGGGGGTCTTAATTGCACTGATATATAATAGCCCTTCAAGCAGGGTTGGACCATTTCCTCCCTGTCTCCTCCGGCAGCAGGAGTGAGGTAATTTCCTCTCTTGGTCTCTTTCTGATGTGCTTGTTTTCATTTCCTGAGTTGTCTCTAATGGCAGTGCTAAGAAGAATTACAGTAGCCTCGGAACAGACATTCATTTTGACAAATCTTACTGTGCTGCAGAACTCAAGAACGAACAAGCCCCGCCCTTTGAAATCATCCTCAAATAATTTTTTTTGTTTTACTAATATAGGTACAACAAAGTTTAAATGATTATGAGTTGTCTTAATGGAGATTTGAGGCAACATGCTGTCACTAGTTGCCATACTTGGATCCATCTATCTTGTAGTACAGGGTTGTAGCTGATCCCAGCAAGCAATGGGCAAAGGCAGAGTTGCTTTTGGACTATTTGCCAGTTTGTCACTTGGCGAACACCAAGAGACACACTGTCACACACACTCACATTCACACCTACAAAACTCCCACAGGAAGCACCGAATAGTTGACCTCAAACACATGTTTTTGGACTAGAAAGGGGAGTATTTTGAAAAAGCACTAAACCGTACGCCACCATACTCTCCTCACTGGTATTCTATCCACAAATTAGGAAAATCTACACACATATTTCTATAATGTATTAAAAAAAAAATAAAGCCGTTTGATTGAATTGTTGTTTGCTGACTGCGCAATGAATACTGGTTTTATCAGATGAAATCATCCAAAGATTAAATAAGCTCACAGTCAACCTGGAAAAAAAAAAAAAGAAACTTACGAAGCAAGTAATAAAACCCTGCAGTAGGGGAGCTGGTGCCAGAGACTGTCTGGCACTTTTATTTGATAAATGACATTACCCACTCAGGATTGCAGATTAAGGCTACAATAATAATGGTAAACATCACATCTCTGCTCTAATATAGTGTGTTAAAATTATGGCTTGATCAATGACAGGCTGACATCGGATAAAGCATTGTTCAGTTAAATCATTAATCTCCAGCTCATGTTGGATGATGAGAATACCAACAACAGTTGCTCGCTCTCCGCGCACTACTAATGAAAACATAAAGTGAAAGTGTCACAGTCGAGGATATGTTGTATATTACAGCTGACAAGAGTGGAGGACCAACAGCTTACCCGCTATGACCCTGAGTGGTAGCTGTATTTCAAATCTGCTATGGAGAAAGGTTTGTTTCCTGTACTGAAGTCACCTTTCGAGCAAAATGCTCCAATGGTCTCCCAAGCAGGGAAATTACTTTCTGTCAGAAAAACAAAACCCTC
>OMNM01006611.1:5316-28144 GCA_900302745.1 Parablennius parvicornis
GGTTGAAGCTGAATGTTTCTCCTAACGGGCAGAGAATGAGATGAGGAGGTAAGACCCCCTCCGCCACATGATGCGAGCCTGGACTTGTCTCCGTTCTTTAAAACGACTAAAACTTCACTTCGTCTGCACAATAAGCACAGGGGATTTAGTTCAACTCCACCCTGCAGCTACTCAATGTGGCTTACAGGTGTTTACAGGACAGAGAGAGAAAAAAAAAGTAAGGAGGCGTATGGAAATATGCGCACAAAAACAAGAATAATCCCCACCCGCCGAAAATATGCCAGAGTGCACACGATGTGGCATCGCAGCCCGAGTGCGAGCGCGTAAACAAAAGGCACAAACTAGAGCTTCCATGTCTTCCGCTGGCACCCTGTGCACGCCGCTGAGCAGCCCGGGGTTGTGGTAGCTCTGCCGGGCCTTGGTTAGGTGGCGAAACACCGTCTGTCCGTTGTGCAATCTCGATACTTCTGCAACTACTACTCACCAAACGGATCCGTAAGCACCGGAGCCGACGGGGGACAAGTTCTGGTACCGCTCCGGGACCTCCCATACGGTTTTGTTGAGCTCCTGCCGGTAGAAAGTGGGTCTCTCCTTCTGCGACATTCCTGCGGATTCACCAGCCCCGCAGTGACAAAACAAGGCAGCGGAAACTTCTGCTCCCTCTGCTCTGCTCAGCTCGCCTCCCTGCCCGAGACACGACGTGCTGCGCCGCCGCTTCACACTAAAACTTCACGGCTGAGACCTTCGATATAGTTTCGACTTCAGCAGCTCGAGCCGTGCAAACTCGGTGCAGTTGTGCAAAAAAAAAAAAAGAGTGAGAGAAAGAAAATCCCCTCCTCTACGTGCAGGTCAGGGCGCTTTGGAGACAACTTCCCGTCCACTGCTCGCTGACTGTGCCTGGCTGCCTGGGTCAGGAAGCGCGTTCTCGCTCGCGCTGCTGGATTCTTCGCTCGCTGTAACAGGGCTAAAGGAGACGTGCACGTGTACGTTGTTTCGTCACAGCGCGCCCCCGGTGCTGGTCTCGTTCACGCGAGAATAGCGTAACTGTTGGGAAACCACGGGATTACCCATGAGGAGGGAACAGAGAGTGGGAATCTCCCAACGTTAGTTTATTGAAGAATTTCATTCTATTCTACTCTATTCTAGTTTTATTTCATGGCAATAAGGGTTAGGGTTTGCAATTCAGACTCTGGACTCTCTACCCCTTCTTCTTCTTCTTATCTATCTAAAAGTGAGATAAAAACACAACATCCCCCCCTTACAGTGGTGTACTCAACTCGATTCACTGTGGTCTCACTTCACAAATTACTTCAGTTACACTTCAATACAACTACATTCTCACTTTGAAAAATATTTGTACCATTATGATTCCTTAACAATAAATCATAGGTGTTTAAATTGGGGCACATGGGCCCATTCTGTATTACGGATTGAGTCCAGGTCTCATTATACCAACTGCATCTGTCAATTTGTTTAGTTTTGCTTAATCACTTCAAATCATTTCCACTTTGTTTACATTACATACGCTATGGTATGTTATTTTCAACTCAGCTTACTTTTCTGTGCTTAGAGACAACAATAATTTGACCCCATATTTTCTTGCAAAAGGATTTGATCTCATCTGTAATGTTCTGATAAGATCACATTATATATAACAAAATCTGAATTAATGCTCTTTAGATAAGACCAACTCTGCCTGCTGCCATCTGACATGTTAAACACAAAAAGGAAGTAATACAATGTTGAATTAGGCTATTTGCTCAAAGAGAAATGGCTTCTGTAACAGTGACATCTGCATCCATCCATCATCGATAGCTACTTTTTCCAGGTTTCTCAAGCCTCTCACAGCAGACATTGAACTAAAAGCAGGATAGTGTCTGGACAGTGCCTCCCGTCGACCGGTGTGAGACACACGGTGATCCTTGCACACACAATCGCAGCCAAGGTAGAGTCATCAATTAGCCAAACTTTTAACTTTTAGGACTGGGTGAAGGAGGTTGATCCATGGTGGGTAAAAACATGTAAACGCCACATGATATTGCCCAGGTTTGAACATTTAGCCATTGTTTCCCACATTTAGAACTTGGATCGGATCTATGTTCGACTTAGTAAGTTAATCTGTTTTAAAGAACTGCAATAACTGTGAAAGCAAAGGATGCTACTGCGTGTCTCCAAATGAGAGTCCCTGGCTTTCAATCCAATGTTTCATAGCATGTACAGACAATTATTTGCTTTTTGTTTAAACATCAGCAAGTTTATACTCCACATGTGCAAAGATGACAAAGAGCCTCGTATGTACTTGAATTTGAGATGCACAGCACATTAGGTTTATCATGTTTGACTGATCATTCACAGTAATTTGTGAATGTACCGAAAAATAATGAATCCATAAGTATCTCCACAAGAATGACGCTTTCAGAAATAGACGAAAAGATAACACCTGTTTTCTTGAAGAAAACAAACAGTCATATGATCAACATTTTACTCAAAATTGCATCATGTCCCCTTCAAAAACAACCTTTTACATAATTACAATCAAGGAGGCAAAAGTAAAGTCAGGACAACAGTAATGAACTAAAACGGCATTTTAAAACACTCTCAATTTGGCAATGCTTTTACATCCTCGGGCAGAATTCATACAGCGATCTACTATCCAAATAAATGATACGAAGGTCTCACTTCTTTCTGCGACACAATTTTGTAACAGGACTCTTTAATGAACAGTGATTCAATCTGTGCCATTAACACATGTTCAGCATCTAGCACATAACTCAATGTTAAAGTACACACATCATACCCCTGTGCAAAACATGTATTTCCAACTTTAAAAAAAACTTTAACAGACGTTACACTGTTAAAAAAAGATAAAGGATCAATAAAAGCAAAATATATTGTACACAAGGACATCTTTATATATTAGCTTTGTTTTTTCCCTCCACCACTGACAGAAGAAGTGATTTTAAAAACCAGCGCAGCAAGAAGAGGAGAATTGGTCATTTTCAGGTTGATCACACGGAACCTCTAGCAAATCTCTATTGGGTTTTATTACTTTCAAATATATACAGCTAGGATAAGTTGTATACAAGTACAAGGTATAATGCACGCACTGCCCTTCAATCTGTGGCATCCTTCAGTATAAATAATTATGTGGTGCGGGTGACAACAATAACCAGGGTTACCAAATGACAGAATGATAGTATGTGAACCAGCAGGCTCTCCACTCTGTAATAACCACGGGACAGGTTGGCAACGCCCTTCATGTCTGTAGTGCACACATATTATTAAGGAAGGAGTTATGTTCCCAGAAGGGGGCAGCACTGGCTTGACTTTCACATGGGTCCACAGGCCCAGTGGGGTTTCATCAATCAGAATAATCCATGAAGGGTCCCGCAGCAGGGATCAACTAGTGACCACAGAGATGAGTCCATCCCCCCTCGCATCCGTCCAGTCCTCTCCACACCTGTCCGACTATCATTTTAGGAAGATTATGTAGAAGGCCATGATCAAGCAGGAAGCTGCTACAGCAACGTGAAGCCTCGTCCCAATTATCGCAGCTAAGAAAGGGACGGGAAGAGTGAGGGAAATTGCCAGTCAATTATACACAGAGGAAGTACAGACAGACAGAATAGATTTCAATCATTTCAGCACTGATGAGTAATTCTCCAAACAGATCAGGAAATTGCTGTTCGGCAAAATCAAAACAGTGCAGCAAGAAAACACACATCCCCAAGTATACAAAGGGAATTGTGACTAAAAACAGTTAAACATTCTAAAGAAATAAAGCAATCTCAATGAGCAGGTGTTTAACTCGGTAAATTTATTTGCAGAAATTATTTGCATCTACTTGTAATTAGTAAGTTGGTTATGGCCTCAACACAGCATTTAAAATAAGAGTAATATTTTGCAAATGTGGGTGCAAAACAGACAAACTTGTATTCTAACAGGAATAAAGTAATCAAAGTATCACTGCACAATATTACAAAATTACACTTGTGAGACTGCATGCCTTTGCCAAACCACATAATGATCATCTTTTTAATATTTTAGGCAATGAATACCTGATAAGTTAAGGTAATGTCCCACATCAACGGAAAGATTTGGCTTGAAAAATATTACTGTAATGCTGTTATCCTTTCATTCATGGTAGGACCTTCTGATGTTGATGCTTTTTTTCCCCGACAGCACTTTTGAGAGTTTCTGCTTTGCTATAGTTCCTTTCAATATCCCCCCATCAAAATTCAAAGTCATTATCTCAGTTAATCTTCCATTTTATTGTGTCAAATATGGACAAAACAACCCAGAATCATGTTTAATTTGGGCATCCACCATTTACATTTACATGTGTGTTCCAATCAAAGCTGAAGAATCAGTCCATATTGTGTTATTTACCTTTGTAGAAAACTCCCCACACCCCTTTCTTCTCTGACAGCAGCCAGCTGTTGAGGCGAGGAACCTTTTTGAGGTACGCACAAGTGCAGACAAACAGCAGCCCGAACACGAGGATGCCATCGAAAGAGTACACTGTGAAAAGCAAAAGGAAGCCATCATTGTCTGGCATCAGTACAGGTTAGTTTAAAAACAGTTATATAAACCTTTACGAAGTGTTTTATATATTTCAATATACAAGTACCTAACCACATTCACCAAGAATTTAAATATCTTTAAGTAAAACATATCATGATGTTGTGCATAGACTCATTTATTTAATGTGGAAGGCAGAATAATGTCATGATCACAAATCAGTGACATTGGAGGGACTACTAAACTGATAATAGAAGACAGAAAACAGTTTTATAGCTGTATGCAAGTGGAATTTTCTGGTATCTTTACATGAGAATGTTTATCTGACAACTTTATATGTCAATGTAGTTTTTCAGTTAGTTTTAGATTCAAACACTTCAGACTGACTTCACCAAACGTAGAAGCCTAATCACACATACAACATTCAGTCTTATCAAGTACATCATTCAGTACGTTGTTTTATGAATGGAAGGCTTGAATAGATTAAAAGTGAAATACAAAATCAAGGGTAAGCAAGATGGCGAAGTCGGCTATAGATTGTCTATGGAAGTGAAACCTAGAATGAAGATAAACGAGATTCTGAGCAACGAGACAGTCCCAAACAATGAGACATTAAAAATATCCATGGCCTGCTTCTTACTTTCACACAATTTGAAAGCATTTGTTTTAGTTCTAAATTTCACTTGCACAAAGAAATAAACAGGAAATCATCAGAATTGGGAAAGATATGGAATTTTAAATATTACAGCAAATATTCATTTTACTGTAACATCCCAAACAAAATCTTTACACGAGGATGCAAGTTGAGTTTATACATTGATAGCCTTAACAGTCTTCACAGATAAGCACGATGTTTGACTGCAGAGTTAAAGCACCTGCGTAAATAACCAAGAGTGGACGTTCCCCCCTTAGCAGAGAAATATAAAATAGAGGTGGTGAATGTGGGGCAAACCTTAGACAACTAGTCTACCTGGATCAACTGTTTGTTTTAGCATTAGCCGCTGACAGACCAATCAAAGCCACTTAGCAAAGTGCCAGACAGTCGGACGAATACGCGAAAAGTTTCCAACCTAACCCAACTCGCCGAACAATAAAAGTACAGGTGTAACAACTGTGTGACAAAACGGCGTCTGAGTGACAGAGAGTTTAGTTTGGCGCTGACAGAGAGGCAGAGCAGCCCTGGGCCACGTCTACAGCTAAGCTAACCTCCACTAGCAGCCAAACTTACAGGCTCCGCTCCAACAGCTCCAGTTGCGCAGTAAACCTACCATTTGTCATATTCGTAGCTTGTTTTGTGACGACTGTAAATGAATGTTGGTTTCTCTGTATCAGCAGTCCATGATCCGCTAAAAGAGGAGATGTTTGTTAATGTAGCTCTCTTCGTTTCACTCGGTTGACACTTCCGTTTCCCTGGATCACAGTCTTCTTCTACGTTTTCACGTTCCTCTTTTTTTTTTATACTGCATTGCCGCCCCCTGCTGGACATAAACATCTACAGCGCCACACTTGTGAGCGAACAGTATACCTGGAAACGTTCTAATATTTGTATTGTAACTTAGTCAAAAAATTTGTAAGCTGAGGATATCAAATTAAACGTGCTTGAATAATTGTGATAATTAGTTTGTGTTTACATTTTGATCATTACAATTTGGCATACAGAAGCTCTTAAGATGCAATACATTACGTCATGTTTGGGTAAGTCTACATACATTACCCATGTATGGGTAAGTATTATAAAAGCCTAGAAGTACCTGGTTAGTCATATGGGAAATTGCAAATGTGACATTTTTCCACTGACAAATAGACCAATCATCAATATGAGAGATTGAGCCCAGCCCATTTAGCTCTCATGTGACAAGAATTTCGTCCAGGGATTAATATAGTCATTCTAATTCTGATTCTGATGTGTTGTATCATATCAAATAGTCCTCTCTGGTTCAATATCAGATTTTCAAATAATGTCCTACTAAAGGATTATTATATTACATTTCATAAGGGTAATTTTCAACAGAATGTTGAAAATTGTATGTATGTTACACATTTGTCACCCCCCCCCTCCCAAAAAAAAGAAAGAAAAAAAGAAAGAAAAGTAAATTCTTGTGAATAAATCTTGTAACTGTCCTTGCTGGCTTTAACCGCACCATTTTAACAGGCACTTGACCTCTTAAACCGGCTTCTCATAGTCTTTTTGTCATTTCCTGGTCGATCTGAAACTAAGATGTGCTCTCTTTGGCAGGGTTAAGCCACGCCTGAAGCTGTTGTCTTATGAGCTGATTGTCATGCAAGCTGTTGTCTCTCAGAAACTTAACCTCGGGTTCTGTTGTGGCTTTGAGGCTGCCAGAGCTCTTCCTGTTGACATTCCCTAAAGTTATAGGAGCTTTTTCATGGTGCAAAAAATGCTTAATCTCATATCTTGGTTTTCTCGTAAATTTTTTAAAAGTAATGAGTTGCACCTCTGAGGGATTATGATGATGTCTAGCTACATTTATTTGTCACATTGTTGCCAGATCTAAATGTCTCACTGGGTCACAGAACTGTACGCTGAACAAATAGTTTGCAACTTATCAACAAAACCAGAACACATGTCTCAGTCAAACGCATAAATTATTGCCTGGGAAAAAACTTCTTTAACTTTTGTTTAACTTCAGTGAATTCACAATTGATTCACAAATTGGGTTTTCAGTATGTTTTGACCTGTATTATAATCAATATATTATTTTCTTATGTAGCATGTTTGAAATATAAATGTGTTATTTCCTATGGCAGATAGCAAGCATTTCAAACATACAAATCAGCAAGTATTGGGCAGAAAAATATGTTGATTAATAACATATTTTGTTTTGCTTTTTTTTTTATTGGATACAGAGGCCCTGCTCTGAACCCTGTCACACCTTTAGGAGCAGCAGAAGGAAGGTTGGAGATTAAAGTGAGCTTCCACCCACTCTACAATGACTTTTGCACAGCTGGGCCACGCCCACCTTATTCACAGTGGAGCACATTGAAACAGTTTATCCATCTACGCCCGATTGAAAGAAGAAAATTCTTCAGCAGAGTAGTATCAAGGTCACCAGGTCACCTAATGCACAAAAGATGCAAAACAGCCACCTTCTGTCACTTAAGAGTTCAGTGCAGACAAACCAAATTTAATTGTATTAATCTTTTACATGTCAAATTGTAAAAAACTTCTGAAGCGCAAACATTTCACCAAGAAGATATAATTGAAAATGTAGAATTATGACTTGAAATATACATGAGATGTTATAGCGTAGTAAAATTAAATATAAAAGAAGAAGAAAATAGTTTTCTGTAGTGGCTGGTCGGACTGCACCTAATCTAATGTTTATTTTTATTGTTTTTTGCATGTACTTGTTTAAAAAAGTGAAGCTATCAGAGAAACTTTTTCCATTGGTATCCACATCCACAGTTGTGTTCATTTATTTTTGTGCAGTAAAAACTGAAATAACTTTGCTTAACCTGAAATCTGAAAGTTGTGCACCATTTTGTTCATTATGGGAATATCTCTTATTTGATAGCAACATGTTATAATCAACTTTGCCTTTTCTGCACCAGTCACATTTTGGTATTTCTCATGTTTGTTTTGTGAGATAATAATAATTCATTTTTATTAAGACTCTAATCTTTTCATTGTGTAAAATTTGAGTATGAATGATGTAGGTGCCATCTTTTAATTAAAAGCTGAGCAGATTAAGCATCCTAACTTATACGCTGTTCATATAGCTTAGATGCATTTCTATATATCTGTGCTCTAAGATTGGCATATTATTCTACCATAACTCATCTTGTTGCATGCAGCTGTTGATTGTTTCAACATGATTTTTTTTTTTTTTGCTCTGTGTTGTTGACGTTTTTCCTACTGCGTATCTAAAAGCAGAAGGACAGAGGCCTGTTATGAGATAGAAAGACATAGATTAGTTAGTCTACTCAGTATGAGTGAGATAACGAATGTACACAAGACACTTACACAAAGGGTTGTTTTCAATTTCCGTAATCTTAATCTTTATATTAAATTATGTTAATCTCTGCATATGCTGCAGCTGCTTGTCTTCAGGGACAACAGCAGTTACTGTCCTGTAGGATGGAACAAAGGGTCGTAACACAGTTAATGAGATTTGATCACTGGACAGAGAGGCACACCTGTTCTGATTAGCGTCACTGTACACCTGCACAACACTGAGCCTCCTTCACCTCTCTAGACTTTTTGTGTCCGGGTGAGCAAACTTCAAACATCTCTATTCTCTGCAATGCGTCTCTACCAAAGCACACAGGTATGTTTTAGTTTCACTTTCATGATGTTTGTTGAGAAAAAAAAGGGTCTTTTTTTGTCATCTGTTGTCTTAGTTTTATTCAGTGTGATTGTGAATATACAGATATGTATGCATTATTGTTTCCATTTAGATTTTGTCAATCACGAAACATTGAGTAGTTCACTGTATGAAAAGTGGTTCCTTTTTTGTAATGTTTTTCAAACATCTCCCACTCATTTGCTGGCATGTGGAAACATAGAGAATCCAAATGACCTTTCTTGTTTGGTTTTGGGCATCTTCTTCCACTTTTTTGTTGCTCCATTTGTGTTTTGTATTATGTTTTGTTTGGAATGAATACGTAAATAAATTTATCAAGTTGGAAAGGCAATTCAACATAAAAAAGCTCTCGTTCTAATCTCATTAACAGTTACAGAAATGGATAGATTTAAAGTTTATTCATTCCAGTTGTAATCTTTCATAGGATTTTTAATTGTTTGAATGTTCTCATGGTTATTTGAATTGTCTATATGGAAATCTTAAAATCTGCAATAACTTAATTCTTTGTGTTCATTTAGGTATCACCAAACATGGGCCTTCAAAATAGAGGAGGTAGGATAAAGTCTTAGAAAATCTGTGTTTGAGATCAATTCATTTCAAATGATTGAATTCTATCATAGGAGAATGTAACACACAGATTAAAAAAACAAAAAAAAAGCCACTTGCATGAATGTTCAGTTTTAATGTTTTTCTGTGAATGAATGTCAAAGCTCTATGCTAAACACACTGGCTTGTGTTCATTCATAATAGACAGACATCACTGCCGAGTGGTCCTGCCATGCCAGGTGACTGACAATCAACAGCAGGAGGATGATCACGACCTCATAAAACCCAGAAAGCTGCCAAATCCCATCCTGGCATCTCGTCAGCACAGGACGCTCCATCAAGAGCTGATTTTCTGCCACAGACGGTGAGAAAACTCTGCCGTCTGTATTTGTCAGCCTATATGATCAGGTCACATGTAAGCGGCGGGCACAAGCTGTTGCATGGACACACACGTAGCACTCACAACACATACTTCAACTCATTTTAAGTGTGAATAATAACTGTATGTTTCCTTCACCTTCTAACTTCAAGATGAGAATAAACTTGCTAGATGTTTTTTGTGCCATTTAATGCATGCTAATGGTTTACATGTAGAGGGATATTTTTTATACGATCGGCCTTTTTTGCCAGCTTAGTGAAAAAAAATCCACCTGATAACTGCAGATGACTGGGTCGAGATAGTACTCTGGGTGAATAGTTCATATGTCTGCTTCCTCAGTCACAGAATCCTCTTAGGCTTCATCAGTGCAGCTGAAGCCGGGGGGATAAGCAATACGCTTAGGTGGCGTTTAATTCTGCTGCAGGTAAAGGTGCAAAACCTTTGTAGAGATCGCTGCTGATCTGTCGCCAGGGGAAAGCCCTCTTACTCTTGTATCAGTGAAGTCAAACATTCTAGAATTACAACACAATCAATAGCCTTTTGGTGCATCATCAGAGGCCTGCTGCCGAGAAGGAAGCCGGAGCTGCGGTGTGTCCTGGAAGTCAAACAGAAGGAGCAGCGCAGGCAGAGGGAGCTCCTTCTCCACCCACCCTCCGACCTGGAGGTGAATCTACATGCAAGGGAGCAGAGGATACAAAAAGTATGTAGTTAAACGCGCACACACACAAATGCAGATTTCAACTCTCAAAATTATGCAATATTTAGTTCCTTTGTATTTGTGGGGATGTCCAAACAGATGTTTCCTGTCTTGCAGTATGACCTGGAGGAGAAGAAGAGGAGTGAAAGTCTGAATAATATCCCAGAATTTATTTATGTGCGACAAACTCTAAGGCACGTCGCACATTCTGTCAAATGAGGAGCAAAGAAAAGCTTTAACAAATACGAACTATTTCTCTCAAGTTCAAGTACCAGCAAGCCTTTACTGCGACACCAAAGAAACAATTTGTACATAACTCTTAGTTGTAAGAACTCAAAACGAGCACTAAAACCAACACTGCTCTGCCAATAGCTGAAGCCGTATAACCGTAAAAATGAAGTTTGCTTTATTGAGAAAGTCTTGAGGCAAATAGCAATATTGGAGATCTTATTAACTGGGCAGGTCATATTTTAAATGCACCAATTATTTTGCTGATGTTGACAAACTTAGAAAAATGTGATGGCAGGAGTACAATTTTTTTCATAAAGATGAGCAACTGTATGTATTTAACATAAGTAAATGTTTTTTTTATTATTTAAATCTTTGCCCAGTGAATCCATGTTGGAGTTTGAAGGCGTAACATCCAACATCTTCCTCATGGTTTGTTGTTATGCCAGCCATGTCTACTAAACTGTGGAGTGTGTTTTGTCATTCTTGGAGGGGAGTTTGAGGACAACATGGTGAATTAGAATATGAATCAACATTGTGAAAAGACATCAAGCAAAAAATAGTGTGAATTAAAAAACCAATGGTTTTGAACCAGTGGATGAGTGTAGTCGGTAGAGAATCTCATAATGAAATGTGCTGATCAGGACTTCTTCTCTGCATTACTTAGATTTTCACCCTGATATTGACAAATGTATAGATATTGCTGTAATCCTTCCTGACATTTAGGGAAAAATCTGAATAATGCAGTAAAAATAGGTGAAGAGTTGATATAAAGCTATATTGTGGTCAGAGAAAGGCTTAAGGAATCGAGTTTACCTACATGCAGCACAAATCCCTCCTTCGTATGCGATTGGTTTATAGAAGTTGGACTGAAACCTTTTGCATATTCTGTATGTGTTTAAAGAGATTCTTTGTGGTAGTTCTGCCTTTTATAAATACATTCATCTGTGCATGAATTTGTTTTTCCCATTTCCTTTCTGTTAACATTAAAAGACTAAGACAACAGGCCATTCAAAATTTTAATAAAACATTCAGGGTGAGAGATGATTTACGGAAAAACAACCATTTAAAGTTCAATTGCACTGAATCTGGTAGTAACATCCCCAACATACCGTGACCACTTCAGAGATAAAGTACAAGTTTCCTATTGTTGTCGATATCACAGTCTGAGTTAGAGAACAAAGAAAACAAAAGTGATATAATTAGTACCATTAAAAGGGGAAAAAAATTTTTTTACTTGGGGGGGGGAGAAAGTGACCAAGTGCCAGCTGGTAGCCTTGTGGAGTTACTGAATGTGTGGAGTGCTGCAAACATTCACCAGCTCAACTTTAAAGTCAGGCCTGTTATTGCCACTGCTCCCGTATAGGTAAAAAGGCCATTTGAACCAAAGACATTTGGCCATCTCCACAGACACTCTTAGCACTATCAACCATAAAAAGAATTCCAGTAAATTCGGAACTTTTTTTTTTCTCTCTTAAATTCACTGCTCCTGTGAGTGATAGTTTTTCTTCCAACATGATCATAAACTCCATCCCACATCCAGTTCAAACTCAACACTAATGGGTAGAGCTTGCCGTCAAATAAATTAACAATAAATAAAATACAAATGAAGCGTAACATAGCAAGAGTAAGAATTTCACATCTGTGTGTCCCTTTTCTTTCGATAATACTGAAGTATTTCTAAAACAGGTCTGGGAGAACATTTAGCAAAAGGTACAGCAGATGATGTACAGACAGAGGAGGGGCATAGGACATTAAAGCAAAAAATAATCTGACATTAAGGAAGGTAAACAGAGGACATGAATAGCTTTCTGAATCTGAGAGGGAAGTTTTCCTGCCCAATTATCTATTGTTAACTCACTTTATGCTGTAAATTTAGTACTAGACATGATAAAAGCTGTAGATTTCAATAAAACATCAATGTGTCTGAACAGGAAAAAAAAAAAGTCAAGAAGAGAAGTATTAAGCAACTTCTGCTTTCAATGCTTATCCTTAGTTCATACACAATATCTACACTTCCATAGATACCTTGTAACTGCTTGTATAATTTTTTGAGCTAAAACTTAAGTAACAATTATACTGAGTTTCAAAGGTGAACTTAAACAGTGAGAAAGTCGTAAACTTGGAGCCGAACTGGATTTAACTGGATAAAAATCATTTTTCAGTGGTTCTGAAAACTCTACAGTTTTTACTGTGTCTAGTACCTGAAACAGATGTTTAAGTGGTCTAACAATGAAGATTTGGTAGAAAGCGTATTAGACATGGATAATGCATATAATATGAAAGTAAAGATCAGCCTTGTAAAGAAGTCAACAATTATGGGATTCCTTCCTTTCTTTGACAGCACTGAGACGGCGGCACACTCCAGTCGTAAATATAAGAAAGCCGCAGTTTAACTTCTTCCTTGCAGAGCCTGCCGTCACGCTGCAGAGTCTGGTGTTTTTCCAACATGTCCTCCAAGCTCTGCTTATGCGTCACCAGGTACTTATTGTTGCAGCCGCGCGATTTGAACTCTGTGTCAAAGCGTGGGTCGTGCGTCCGGCGGACGTCCACTGGGGCCAGCCAGGCGCCCAGAGACACGTCCTCGCTCTGCCAGGTCTTGAAGTAGTCCGTGTTGAGGTGAACGTAGCGCACCAGGTCGGCGGAGAGAATGTAGCCGCCGCCCAGCGCGTAGGGCAGGTAGTAGTCACAGAGCTCCCAGGAGCTTTCGCGCCACTTCCCCGCCGTTTTCACTCGACCTCTCCCCGAGAAGAAGCCCCAGTACAGCCGGCTGGGCTCTTTTCCCTTCAGCTCGTCTTTCAGGAGATCCAAACGAGCAAACGTGTCGTCGTCTGCTTTGAGGACAAACTTAAAGTCCACGTTTTGGTCCAGCCAGGAGTACATGTGCAGCAGCTTGAGAGTCAAGTTCTCGTAAGAGTCTCGCAAATCGGGCAGCAGTAGTAGGTCTTTGTGTCGGCCTTGCTCCGTGTTCAGATTCTGCAGGTCTTCGCTGGGGAGACCTTGAGTTCCCACCACAAACATGGCCAGAACATCCGAGTCCCGTTTGGAGAGCCAGGTGCTGCGGATAATACTCCTGCGCTCGGTGTACTTGGGGCCGGTTGTGATGAGGACAACGAGGAAGGCTGACAGGTCTTTGGAGGTGGAAGAGGGATTATGCTGCTCTGGGTGGGATTGCTGATCGCTGGCTCGGGGGGCTCTGCCTGGAGGATCCTGGTGACCCTGTTTTAGTGTTTCAGTGGTGCACTTGGCCAAGAAGACGAGGACTACAGCAAAACTGCAAATGGTCCCAATGACCAGAGCTGTCTTGTGGCGGCAAAGGAGGCGGAATAGATTCATGATGTTCTATCTGTGAGAAGAAAATAAAAACAAAGAAGACTATTAGTGCAACTGAAATGTGATAGAGATGTACAATGTATATAATTTTAGAGAGATAAAACAACTATTACTTGCTTCTAAAAGCTGATTCCATCAATAATTTATTTGGTTTTGCAAAAACCGCAGAGATGATAACTGAAGAGTTAATAAAATCTAATGATTAATCATGAAAAGAGGTACTGGCTTTACAAATTATAATTTGCTGTTTGGAAAAAGACAAATCTCTTTGAATGTTACATTAGAAGATGGTGTGCAATATTGGAGTATTTGCTGACAGTTACCCTTCAGGGTGATTCCCAATGCAAAAACAAATATCCACCTACTTGTTCCAAATAACTGTTGAAATACTCTACACAGTCCAGCTGGTGTCCCACCATGTTATGAGGTCTACTGACCCAATTCAATTTCAGCATGTTTTAGGTACAGTGGTGGTCTAGAGTTTGGAGTACTGAGTTTGTGACTTGAAAAATCTGAGTTTGAATCTTACTACCCTGGAATCAGCCATCAGGTGTAAAACTTGTGCCAAGTCACAAGCGCATCATGGTCTGTTGTGAACCCGGGGAAGGGAAAAGACAAGACCATCATCATCAATAATTCATTGAATCGATGGGCAGTCCCTCTCCTGAAGTGCCACGGGTTTACATGGGTTCAACATGACCTTGCGTCAATGCATCTCAATTTAATTAGTGGCTTCTTGTCTGTCTTTCTGCTGAGGTTCATGATACGTTCACTAAATCCAAGTGAGTGGCAGCAGGAAGACATTGAACACATGTTGACTGTCACCCTCCATTGATCTGGGGACTGTCACGGTCAGTTGTGGGGGAAAAAAACCCTCCAATTTTTTTTTTTTGTCAATAATTGTGTTGTCGAACTTGAGACCAGACTTGGTCACATTTCGAAGATCTTGGTCTTGATTCGCTCTCGAGTTCGTTGACTTGTCAACATCCGTGCATCTAAATAACAGTCCTTGACTCCAACATAGACACAATAGAATATAATTATTTTATTAATCTGAGGAAAGTTTTTTTTTAAAAGTATGACCTTTCATGACAAAATAAAGGTGTATGCAGCTTTTCAACACACCCCACCGGAAAAATGTGCTGAACCATTACAGCTGTGGCACCGTGCATGAGAAAGCACTTTGTTAGGAAGGTTACAGACTGTGAATTAAAAGATCCACTCTGCACTCCTCTGGCAGTGTAGCACCACCTGCTTGCTAAGGTTCGCATCTGAACCGTGCATACGTGTCAAAACAGTGGTGTAAGCAGTTGCGAGTTAAAGAGGATTTGTTGATTACCTTCAGCTGCCTGACAAGTGCCTGTCCCGTGACGATGGAGCCGGCGAGGGGACCCGGAGAGCAGCTTTTTGCAGAGCTAGCGTTAGCTACGGAGAGAGGATCATCTGCGCACTTTGTGAGCTCACGACGATGAAAGCAAACACGCGCAGCTCACACATGGTGGTCTGGATACTGATGGAGGCCTGCGCTGTGTGCAGCAGGCAGGTCACAACAAACACACTGAATCAGTCGATGGGTGATATTGGTCTGGTATCAACGTGATCATTTTTTTTTTTTATTATTGCCTCTTAGTGAAAACAGAGCCAGTTCTTCAGGATGGCTCAGAGGAGGCGGAACCGGAAGTTAAGCACCCGATGACAGGATTTTAAAATCCCACAAAAAACTTTTTATGTGTAATATCATAGTTATTATTGATATAAATGATTATATAAATATATTGTGAAATGTTATTATTAGTTCTAATTGAAGAAAACTACTCGACTGAAATAAACTGAAGTAAGGTGAAGGTGTCAAGTTATTAGTTGCATGAAGAAAATGAGCATCGTAAGTACCACTACGTAAATATGTTAAAACATGAAAAAGAAAAACAAGAAAAAATGTTTGTAATCTACCTTCACAAGAACTGTCGTGTCCTGACGCATGCGCAGTGTGCACCACACGTCAACGTCAGTTGATAAAGAGGAAGATGTTACTGTGATTCAAAATAAAAACAATATTGTAAATCATTGTATTTTTTAGAACATCATTATGCTTAATTTTATGTAATCACAACTCAAGTACCATGATATTTTCAAGTTTATGTGTGTCGATTGTCTTGATACAAAACAAACATTATAGATCTGTAATATAGAAGTAAAGCTATTCTTTAAAGCAATAATCTTTTCATTTTAAACAAAATGCTTTTTTCATCAGCAGAAAAAAACAATTTGAGAGGTTTAAAATTTCAGGCTTAAATTTGACTGTTAATTTTTTTTTGTCTTCAAACTCAGATAAGTGACACTGATTGCTAGTATATAAGTATCATTACATTACTCTATTGGTCTCCTATGCTGCCTTATCCAACTTGTCACAGTGTGGTGACAGGTCATCACAGGGAAGGCGTTGTAAATTTATTTCTATGGCACCATTGGGACACAAGGCAATCCATAGTGCTTTCTGAAGAAATACAAGAAATACTTTAAAGCAAGGCAATTAAGAAACTCAATTTTGCGTGATTAAAATTATGAAAAACTCTAAAACAAAGCGATTAAAAACGCCAGGCAAAGGAGAATAAGCAAAGTAAAAACGTTCTATTGTTCTGTTTAATGGAAAGTGTTAGCAAAGAATAGTGTTTCAAGTGAGTGTGTCCTCACGTGCTCAGATAGTTTGTTCCACAGTTGAGGAGCAGGAACTAAAAGCTGCTTTGTCTTGTACATATGATTATTAATCATGCAAATTTAATATAACATTTTTTTTATCGTGACCTATTGGATAGCTTAGCTTTCTGTTCGATTCATTACATCCTATTATGTGTGCAGAAACGTGTTTTTTGAATTTGTGTTAATCTGGGGTTAAAAAAGCATTCTATTCTATTCTATTCTATTCTGTTCTATTCTATTCTATTCTATTCTATTCTATTCTATTCTATTCTATTCTATTCGCTTTGGAAAGGAGCCAACCGCATCTTATTTTGAAACAAACCGGAAGTTCAGGGGTTTGCGGCCGGTTTGCTCATGTCCATCATTTGCAGGAAAAATAATGGCTTCGTCGTAGTAATTTACACGCCTGTCCTCAAATTTATCTCGCCTGAAGTAAACAGACACGACCATGTGAGTTCATAGTGTGAAACATTGTCCGCTGACATTAATTTTCTAGACGGCACCGTCGGTATCTGACCGGGACCGGGGACGAAACCATGACGGCCAGCCACAGAACCGAACCACAGCCGCGGGTCCGTCCACCTCTGCTCGCCATGTTTCTGCTCATTTTGAGTGTGCTTCTGGTGAAAGCAGCCTCCGAGTATGACCCGTACAAAATCCTGGGTGTCGGCAGGAGTGCCAGTCAAGCTGAAATAAAAAGAGCTTACAAGAACCTCGCGAGGGAGTGGTGAGTGACTGACATCAGGTGTCTCTGACGGGAGGGCCTCGACGACACAAGATCAGCTACATTTGATTAATAAATGAACTGATGACAAGCTGGTTGGAGTTAAAACAGCTCACAAACAGTCCTGATCAAACTGTCTGTGTCATTTGATTTATTTTAAGGCACCCAGATAAAAACAAGGACCCGAAGGCTGAGGACATGTTCATCAAGGTGTCCAAGTCATACGAGGTAAGTTGAAACAAAAAGTGCTGTTACTTTTCCACAAAGACAGGATGTTTCTGATTGTCCAACCCTCAACTTTCTGTGAAACATACCCAGCCAGTTTCCCTTTCTGTATCCCAACATGAATATTCATGTCTCTCGTTGTTTCTCCTCCCTCATTTGTTTTGCATGCAGATTTTGTCTAATGAGGAGCGAAGGTCCAACTTTGACCGATATGGCCAGATGGATGACAACCAGCCCTTTGGCCAGTCACAGCATCACGGTTTCCGCAGTTTCCACAACAGTTTCTACTTTGATGAGTCTTTCTTCCATTTTCCAAGGTACCTTGTGTTTAAACTGTTATCCTCTGCTCATTCATTTACGAATGAATGAAATAGTTTTTAGATCCCCAAACATTTGTTCTCAATAGAAGTGTGATTTACAATGACAAGAGTTTAATGTTCACTCGAAGCAGCTAACTTATTTTCATTTATATTTTTTTTAATAAAAAAGATGCAAAACAGGAAAAAGAAACACATCTTGTATCTCCCTTCCTTACTCTATGTAGAGAGTCTACAAAGTTGTCACATGCATTCTGTAACTTTCACAAAATATAAAGAAACTTTTAATATTTGTATTTTAATGGTTTTGCACAGCAAACATTTTGGTGGAAAGTTAAATAACTTCATTCAGTGTGGACACATTAACAACAGTTTTTCTGTCTCCTCCTTTTAAGCTGTGAAGCTGCATGTTTGGGGTCTTCAGAGTGGAGTTTTCTGGTTTCCTGTCTCTCTGTTTGCCCTCTGTATTATACGGCAGTACAGATTATAATAGAATGAATGCATGTTGTGTTGATTTCACGTGATGCTGCTTAGTTATAATCCTTTTAATATACTTGATTCCCATATTCGATAACCCGAATGGGCATTTGCAGTTATTTTATTTCAAATTTTGCTTATAGATGGCATGTTCATTTATTCTACTAGTGCAACATCAACTGTATATAACAAAACTGCATATTAATGTTTTATATCTTGATTTTGAATGTTAATTGTATTTGTATATGTCTCTCAGACTAATTACCCAAACAATAAAAATATTGTCATATTTTCGTCGAAACAAATATCTAACTTTCTCCACATTCTTAACAAAATAGTAACTATTGACAAGAAAACACAGTTGTTACTTGACTATTAAATTCTCCTGACCAGAAAATATGCAAATGTTTGCAGGAAGATAATAACTGACGTTCTCCTGATATTGTACCTCTTACTCACTTTTGCGCATAATTGAGATGTGAATTCCTTTGAAGCAGGTTCTTTATTGTCTTCATTTTTATTAAATTATTTTTTAAAAAGTTCCTACATGTACAAGCTGGTTGAAGTAGGATTTCTGAACAGTTTTCTATCAGCTCATGTCCTCACTGCATCCTCACTCCCTGTCCTGCTTCCACAACTCCTTCAGATCCAGAGACTTTGCAGACAGCAAGTACATGCTTCACCACGCACAGTTTAACAGCGACGTTCTTCCAGGCAGCTACAAGAGGCCGTACTTAATCAAAGTGACCTCTGAGTGGTGCTTTGCATGCATCCATATCGAGCCTGTGTGGAAGGAGACGGTGCAGGAGCTGGAACCTCTGGGTAAGACCCTTACCGTTATCTGTCCAGCCAAACACATTTAGAAACTGCTTTTCCTCAAAGCGTCGTTATACAACGTTGATGTCATAAGGACACATGTTAACTCTCAAGTGTTGAGTGCTTTAGACAGGCTTCCGGTTCATAAATAATTCACAAGGGTTTATTGGTTCCCTCTCAGTTTGGAACAAAGTGCAAAGGCAAGTGATTCATTCAGTAGTCTACATAATTTCCAGGGACCATAAGTCAATAAAGTAATAAAATTGAAGAGTTAAGTGCATCTCTTGCACTGGTAAAATATTGTGCATATTTATGGGAGCTATTGCTTTGCAATACATACGGTAACAGAGACTATATGTAATGTGATTAAACGCCAACTGGTTAAAATCACATAATGTAAACTTCCATCTGACTCAACTCGCGCTTGATCAGTTGAGCTAAGAACTCCATCTTCAATAGTGGTAGGCTTCTGGGAGAAGCTGGGTGTGTGAATGTCACAGTGCGGTTACGGGACAGCTCCACTGACTGAATCAGACGATGTTCTTGATGCAACTATACTTTAACCCAATCACATTATTTGGTGTTAATTTTATCTAAAAATTTGAATTTTTTTTCAATCCGAGTGGCCATGTAAGAACACAGCTGTTTTGTGTTATGTGATTGATGACATGTGATTTCTGATCTTATCAGCAGGTTGAGAAACTACGACAGGGAAATAATACAAAAAGTGTCGTTTCATGATTCAGAGTCCTTTTATTGTCATTATTGCATACGCTTCCAAACACAACGAAATTGCAGTTGGGAGCCCAGACTTTCAAAACACAATAAACTCAGATACTATGTACATTGGAATACTCAAATATAAGACACAAATATATACATTGTAAAGGTGCTACGAGCAAAATCAAACACGTAAAAAAGGAAGAAAGCCGAGAGCTCTGTGCCGCTGTGTCTGTCGGCGCCGCCATCTTGATAAACCATCTTGATTCAGTTCTACATCAGGGTTTTTCTGTGATTTTTGTAATCATAGAGCAAAGGTTTTGTGGTCCCCCCCTCCGTTCCTGTGGAGTTCAACGCTATATTCATACTGTATTCTATGAAAAACTAAAAACATGCATCTTTTATGAATCTGGCCATCAGGCAGCGTGTTGCTTATTTCAGGGACACGAGTGAATCCCCGAGCCCGGAGAGGTTCCTCTTAGAGACTCTCTTCTTGCAGTGGGTCACTGTGGGTCTTTTGTGGGGGTCAGAATTTATAAGGAATTCACTGTCGTCACCAACATGGAGCCTTTTAGCCACATTTTCAATCCCATTCTCGGTTCATTTCATCATAATATTTTAAGAGAATCATGAGTATTATGCCACCAGCTCACGATTACTCACAATTTGGTCCAGCTCAAAGTTTGTAGGTCCTTTTAAACACCACAGATCTTCAAATTTCAACTCATAGTGTGTTTTCACCGATTGCACAAGAGGTTGTGTTTTACTCTACTGTGTCGGTCTCAGTAGCAGTGGGTTTCTATCGTTACAACAGGTGTGGGCATCGGCATTGTGGACCTGGGTTATGAGCGGCGCCTGGCCAACCAGCTGGGAGCTCACCGCGCTCCCTCCATCATCGGGCTGGTGAATGGCAGGGTGACCTTCTTTCATCAGGCCGTGGTGCGCCAGCACCTGCGACAGTTTGTTGAAGATCTGCTTCCTCAGAAACTGGTGGAGAAGGTAATGACAAGTGGTGTGGATGGCTGCTGTAGTATTCACTGTTTGTATTCAGGCCGACACATATGAATTACATTGTGAATGAATTAAAAAAAAAGAAGTGGGGATCATTACAAGCTTGGTGAGAAAATAACATTTTAGACAACACAAGTTTTGTTGTAGTAACATTTAGTCACAGAATGTTTTGGAACTACTCTTTTTTTATTTAATTTTTTTCAAGATTACCGATGATAACTACATGGCTTTCCTCGAAAACTGGCGTGCAGAAAATAAGCCAAGCCTTCTCCTGTTTGACCAAGTCCCTGTTGTTCCCCTTCTCTATAAGGTGGGTATGCACAAACATTATTGCAGAACTAATTAGACTAAATATTTACATGCAAAAGAAAAAAACTTGCTTAGTTTTCAGGTCAAGATGATTTGTCACTGAAATATCAGATGCTTTAGGTTATTTTTCCCCCATGTCATCAATGCTTTTGAAACTGAAACATAGTAGTACATGGAGTTACGTAGGTGTTACAGATTTCTTGACTATTTACAGTTTTGTGGTTCACTCTTACAGTGTATATTGTGCTGCAGGTAAATCTGCTGAAGTTGGCAAGTTAACTATTAGCACCAGTCTTAGAAACCATTTTGTCCCCCTAAGATGCCGAAGTGAATCACTACAGTTTCTCTCTTTTTGTAATGCTCTAATGCACCTGCTCTATTTTCTAGTTAACGGCGTTTGCGTTCAGAGACTACGTGCGTTTTGGTTATGTGGATCAAGGAGAGACGCACAACTCTCGGCTGCTGCGGCAGTTCAACGTAAACACGTATGCTCCCACCATGCTGCTGTTTAAGGAGGACACAGAGAAACCCGTTGACATCATTCAGGTAGAAAGTCTGGACTCGCTCTATTCCACTATTAGAATGCTTTTCAAACACACGAGCTGAATTCATCTATTTTTTAAACTTTTTATTTTTTCAGGCAAGAGGGATGAAGCGACAGATCATGGATGAGTTTGTTTCCAACAACAAGTTCCTTCAGGTGCCGCGGCTGGTCAGCCAGCAGATTTTTGATGAGCTGTGTCCCGTCAAGCAGTTTCACCGACGAAGAAAGTAAGACAACACGGATACGGTTGACCCCCTCGATGTCCAACTAGGAGAATCTGAATAACAACTGAATTGTTTAACAGCTCTCTCTGTAAATTCTTTGCAGGTATTGCGTGCTGTTATTCACGGGGGAGGACCCAGCTTTTCTTCCAGGGAATAAGGCCTTTTTGGACTTTGCCACGGCGAACAAAAAAGATGTGCTGCGCTTTGCATACGTTTACCAGCGTCAGCAGCAGCCTCTGTGTCAGGCACTTTTCCAAAGTCAGGCTGCGCTCTCGCCTCAGGTCAGTGTTCTGAACACGTGCAGTGAATACGAAGAAACAAGTATAATTTGAAATCCTGAATTTCTCTCGACAAGCAAAACATCAAGGACAAGCTGCGTTTGTCCCATTGTATCAGATTTAGTGGGTCAGATTACAGTTAGACATCCTGCAAGTGTTCAATAAAAGGGATATTAAATAACATTGACAGGTGGTCATTCTGGAGAGGCGGAGCCAGGCGGGTAAGGTCCTGTACCGCTCTGTGAGCGGCGGCTGGAACGGCAGCGACGACGACAAGTACCACCTCCACGAACAGCTGGAGCTGCTCCAGAAGGACCCCACGTATCTGAGCTCCGATGCCATGCTGCCAGAACTCAACAACGAAATGGCACCCGTAAGTATCTGCAAATGCTTGCTCACCTCGGGATGAGAAGGCAACAAATCCAAACATTAATTTACGTTTGAACCTGTTTCAAAGCAA